>OZ038402.1:1086879-1204379 GCA_964036045.1 Eutreptiella sp. 'Long Island Sound 2002' | reverse complement strand
GTTGTAGGTCGCTCAAGGGTCTGGGATTGACGGTGACATGCATAGGTGCTGATGGTGCCATACGCATAATGTAAATAAGCAAAAGTCACAATGCGCGGCATCCATTCATCAGTTTTCTGCCTGCCCCTTCTTCTGAACAGGGATGGACCAACTAGCTTAAGCAGCCTTTGCTGCAGGCTGCTTTCCATGTTTGGGTGCAGATTTGGGTGTAGGTTTCGGAACTGTTGGGGCCACCAGTTTTCTGGGGATCCACTTGTGCTCCAGGATGTCCTGGATGAAATACAACTTGTCCCCAAAGATGTGGCCTTCAAAACAATTTTGCATGCACGAATTCCTGAGTGCGGCTTTTTCGCAACAGAAGGAAGAGGCTTTTTGCACTTCAGACACCTCAGCAGCTCTCACTTCGCGAACCACAGAGGCAGAGACGTCAGGCCACGCCTTCATCTCACCCTCTGTATTAAGGCTACATGCAATGGGTTTGGCCATGTCCACAGGTCTGCATAATATAGCAGTAGCAGTAGCACTGCTCTTTGTTTTGGTGTGGTTTTCAGCCATGACGAATGTCGTTACTCCTACCCTGCCCCCCCCTTGAAATATCCCCCTCCTTGCAATCCCCCCCCCCCTGGGGGGGAGACCGTCACTTCACTGTTTTGCTGGGCAATCTCTATTGCGGTGGTTTGTGTTCCCCATCTGTCACACACACACACACACGTTCTTGCATTGCTTTCCCATCACTTTGAATCAGTCACCTTTGTGTATTCTGTGATAGTCTCTCTCCAAAGGCGGTGTACAGGGTGTCAGGGTGTCATGTCCCTTTTCCAGACCCAAGATGTTTTCTCCCGGTGACCGTGTATGGTACCACTCACGCACACTTGGTGCACATGTGTTGGCCTTGTGGGGCGTTGAAATACCCTTGCAACCCCCCCCCCCCCCAGGGGGGGGGGGGACCATCACTTGGCGACCATCTCCCCCCCCACCCGGATCTCTGGTGAGCAGGCGCCTGCCACTATCAGTTGTTCTACTCGTGGGGAAGATTTCATTCATTTGAAGTACATGAGGAATGGGCATGAGCTTGAGCATCATGCCCCTTCCAATCTGCAGCCCATCCCCATCGCCATCAGAGGCAGGTTTGGAGGCCTAGGGAACACAAGGGCGTTCACCAACACATAGTGCTTCCCCCTGGTTCGTACTGGTCCTGCCCCCAGGTCCTTTGCCTTTTGGCTGGGAGCTTGCCACCATGGTAAAGGCACCCCGCAGTACCTTGACCACAATCGAGGAATTACAATTTGGGAGCGCCTAGAGTTGCCCCCATACCCCACAGCCCCGCCAAAACCACCTGTTGTGACTATTATGCTTAGGGTGAGGTATGGGCAGATTTTCGGGACATGCGTTCTTTTGGTACTGCGCGTCGTGCGCTAGCACCGCCTTGTCTAAGCACTAGGACCCGGTCTGACCGTCACTTTCCTGACTCTTGTGGTGCTTGCGCAAAGGGGGGGGGGGGGGGTATACACACACCCAATATGCACAACCAGCCTCTGCTCCGTCTGGCAAGTGTGCCTCCACCATCCTGTGGATCGGGATGCCATCCATGCTGTTCATGACACTCTTGGCCGCCAACGGGTTGGTTGGCCTCTGAGGGATCCCGAAGAGTACCTGCAGGGCCTTCGCAGTGCAGAGAAATCCCAAGGCATGTCTTCTAAATCCCCTGAAGTGCTTACAAAAGCAGCAGGGCACCACCGCATCCTTGCGTATGGTGGCGGTGGAAACTTAACAACATCTACTGCCAGACGGTCAGCACATACCGACTACCTTCTGGGCACATTCTTACGGTCACTCGTCGTGTCCAAATAGCAGCAATTTGAGCTGGAAACTGAAAGCTGAAGGCTGTTTTTACATCCAAAGAATAGACAACACCCTTCTGGATGCACCAACCTGAGTGCTGTCATGTTTGGTCGGTATGCTCATATATTAGTCAAGGCGTAGCCTGAGGTGGTCTTTGGTTCAAGGCGAAGCCGGAAGTGTTTGAATGTCCATTCTGAGGGCAAATCTGAGTGTCAGGGCGCAGCCCTGTGACTGCTGGTATGCAGCGGTACCAGCGGAAACGATTAACACTGACGCCGGTGTCGTCGACTCTGTGCTTCAGGGCGAAGCAAGGTGTGGTTGTTCACTCCGAAGATGGTTCTGAACTATGCCAATGACATGGATGCTTCCGTGGATTGCAGAGCAGAGCATCTGCAAAGCAAAGCGGATTTACATGCAAGATAGCAGCAAAACAGTTATAAAGGCATTTTATATATATAAATATAACACATTTATAAAGCGATGCGACGTTGGATCAAATCAGCTTAAATGGATGTGCAGCAGATCTGAATTGCAGAACGTGGACCGGGTGAAGACGAAAGCCATAGAAAAGTGGTGGGTTCCTCCGCAACATTCAATGAGGTTGGCCAACAAAAAGTGCATGATGCTCGCCAATGGGTACGCTTGCGTGCCCCTGAAATGTTGCAGTGCATGGTACCAATGGCCACAGTGGGGCCGGCAATGACTTTCATAGTGCTATAGTGCATCAAATGTTGTACCCTGTGCGTTTCGGTCATCTGCATGCACCAGACTACTGCCATAAAATGCCACAAACGACGCACAACCGATACCAAAAGCCTTGCCCCCCCCCCCCCCCCCCAATGCAAAGGACTCGCAATGTGGGTACTATCAGGCTTCAAAAGTCCCAATGACTCCTTTGTGGAACGCACCAATAGCCCAAGAGGGCACCTGCAGAAATTTCGTCTGCATGCCAGACCCAAAGTTGGCGATCACCCGGTCAAAGTCATATATAAAGCCACCTGCAAGGCAACAGGTATTGCTCGATGCAGTACTAATCACGTCCCCGCAGCTGTCAGGGGCCACCATACACATGATGGCTGCACTGGACATCTCCACAGTCCGCAAGTTGGTGTCGGCAATCACCAGCACCTTGCGGTTGCCAAAGTGGGCGATGGCGTTCTGCAGGGGAACGGAACTGCCTCGGTGTGGGTGAGGGAAGTGACAGCCAGCCACCGTCACTGTGAAGCCGGGACGCTGCCGGCTGCGGAAGCCCTGCACCACAAAGGCCCGGTCTGGCCTCGCGTTGCCGAACTCTGGGGCCTCCATACAGCCCCGCACCATCGCCCCCCCATGAGGGGTCCACTTGGAGCTGTCGTAAAAGAGGCCGGCGGTGTCGAGGGAGCATTGGCCCTGGTTCTGCAGCCAGGCCCAAGGGGCCGGGGGGCTGTACCCTTGTCTTTGAAACATGACCAGGTTGGCAAAGTCCAGATTCTCAGAGGTCAGTAGCCGATCGAGCTCCGCAGCCGCTGGCGCCCCGCAGCCACTTGGGCTCTGCACAAAACATTCCCAGTGCGGATTCCATTGCAGCGCCTTGATTTGCAGCCCTGCTGACCCTGATGGCTGGGGCTGGGGCTGTGGCGGTGCATTGGTGCTCGGGTTCGGCGGTGGCTGGGGCTGGGGCTGTGGCGGTGCATTGGTGCTCGGGTTCGGCGGTGGCTGGGGCTGGGGCTGTGGCGGTGCATTGGTACTCGGGTTGGGCGCCGGAGCTGTTGTTACAGTGGAACCAGTGGGGCAGGGGACCCAGGGAAGAGAGGCACTGGCCTGTGGCGTCTTGCAGAATCTGCATCCGGAACTCCCGATACAGCCAAGGCCGGGACAGGTGGGGTCATAGAACTGGTAGACCCCATTCGCCATGTCTCCTGCAGAAGCCTGGCAATGTACTGCGGCAGCAGTGCCGCCCAAGGGGTGGAACGCAGCGTTCAAGACTTGAGCCGCTGTGTTCCCTCTGCTGGGCTCAGACCTCTTGATCTCCGTCTTGCGGGAGGGCTGAGGAGGCGCCTGTCGTCGAGAACAGCAAGCAAACATTTGGCCTGAAAGCGGGGAAGGCAAGAGACAGCGACGAGAGACGGAGATGGACATCAAATAACAAGGTATGAACGGAAAGGCTACCCGATGCATGCCACCGGTGAAGCCCAGAAGGCTGGTCAAAGAAGATGCGGTGAAAGCCCCCCCCCCCGTGTCCAAAAAAAAAGCCCCCCTCTTGGTACCAAAAAAATATGGCCCCCCCCCAGAGGGGTCTTAGACATAGGGCGGGCCATAAAGCAACGGATACAGAGCTCAAATATGCCCCCATGTCACAGGCATATGGTCATCGCCGGAAACTTCAGTTCAATGTTTGGCCTTCTGCTTTGCAGTACCCCTCAAACGTGGGCCGAATGTTGCCTTGAGCTCACCGCAATCGGCGGCTATCGAATGTTTCTTGGCCCCTTTGGATAGGCCCATGAGCCTACACCCCCCATTGGGTCGGTTAGGCAGGCATCCCAGAATTACAAAAGACGGCTCCACGGCAGGCCAACCGGGACCTGGGCTCGAACCCGTGTTCTGTGGCGTGTGTGTGCAATGCATTTCCGGTTTGCTGCTCGGCCGTCACCAACATAACCGTTTTCCCAACCGCCCGCTCCCGTTTCCCAGTTTCTCTCCCCGGGGTTCGAACTGTCCGTTGGTTCATATCTCGAAACCGAGGCCCGGAGGCAGGGCCGGCCCCATCGCCTCCACGGGAGGGGGGGGGGGATGAGCAATGCCAAAAATTGGCATACAAAAAGTAGAGCATCCCCCCATGTGTCCCCTCAAGAGGCAAGGCACAAATCCGTCTTTGATCCCAAGGTCCTGCAGCACAACATCAGTGATCCTGCGAATTGTGGCCTGAACAGTTGCTTGGGTGCCGTAGTCTCGTCGAGACCATTGACGGACCCGGGTCTGAAAGCACCCTTCATGGCCTCCTGAACAGCAGCCTGCAGGGATTGGCAGGACCGCTCACCCTCTACGATCTGCAGTATCACGCCCCAAACATCGATGAGCACCATGGCATTGGAGACGTGCAATATGACCTTCGTCCCACTGTAAGCATTTGCATGAACTCCACCGCTGAGACCAGGGGGGTCCTTAACGCAAAAAAAAAAGTTGTTCCAAAGCATGGTATTTTCAAAAGAGCCCGCGGACAGTACATGCCTTCACCCCGGTGTTCCCAATTGTTCAACCCTGAGTCCCTAGCCCCAAATTTGTATAAGCACACAACCATATGATCCTAGCCCCACATGTGTTGCATGATAGCATCCGAACCCTACCCCACACCGTGCACAATTCAACATGAACAAGAGCAATGCTTCTTTCAATCAAATCCAGTGACACAGCGTTTGACCACCCGAATGTTCCATCGCCGGCGGCACAGCTGATAACAAACCCCCTACAGCTGGTACAACCTTTGGAAGTGCACCCTGACACGCTCCATAAGCTCACCCTTCCCCCCGCTGACACTCAAGCCATGCTTCCTAGAAATGACTTTGAACTCAACTTTAGTCCACTCATGCATGTTCCCCCTCTCCATTGCCTTCAACACCGCCTCATCCACATCATACGCAAACACCAACTCTCATAGCGCACAACCGTCCGTAGCCAAATCTCCTGCGCCTCCACATGCCGTGAAAAGGTGAAGGCCATGTTGCATGCACGCAAAATCAAAAGTGGCCCACTTGTGGGCAAGGTGGCTACGTAACCCCTGCCGTCTCGGGGATCCCCACCGCTTCAGAGCGGGGGGCAGAATCAGAAGTGGCCCACTTGTGGGCAAGGTGGCTACGTAACTCCTGCCGCCTCGGGGATCCCCACCGCTTCACAGCGGGGGGCAAAATCAGAAGTGGCCCACTTGTGGGCAAGGTGGCTACGTAACCCCTACCGCCTAGGGGATCCCCACCGCTTCACAGCGGGGGGTAAAATCAGAAGTGGCCCACTTGTGGGCAAGGTGGCTACGTAACCCCTACCGCCTAGGGGATCCCCACCGCTTCACAGCGGGGGACAAAATCAGAAGTGGCCCATTTGTGGGCAAGGTGGCTACGTGGCCCCTGCCGCCTCGGGGATCCCCACCGCTTCACAGCGGGGGGTAAAATCAGAAGTGGCCCCTTTGTGGGCAAGGTGGCTACGTAACCCCTGCCACCTCGAGGATCCCCACTGCTTCAGAGCAAGGGGCAAAATCAGAAGTGGCCCACTTGTGGGCAAGGTGGCTACATAACCCCTGCCACCTCGGGGATCCCCTCCGCTTCAGAGCGGGGGGCAAAATCAGAAGTGGGCCCTTTGTGGGCAAGGTGGCTACGTAACCCCTGCCGTCTCGGGGATCCCCACCGCTTCAGAGCAGGGGGGCAAAATCAGAAGTGGCCCACTTGTGGGCAAGGTGGCTACATAACCCCTGCCACCTCGGGGATCCCCTCCGCTTCAGAGCGGGGGGCAAAATCACAAGTGGGCCCTTTGTGGGCAAGGTGGCTACGTAACCCCTGCCGTCTCGGGGATCCCCACCGCTTCAGAGCAGGGGGGGCAAAATCAGAAGTGGCCCACTTGTGGGCAAGGTGGCTACATAACCCCTGCCACCTCAGGGATCCCCTCCGCTTCAGAGCGGGGGACAAAATCAGAAGTGGCCAACTTGTGGGCAAGGTGGCTACGTGGCCCCTGCCGTCTCGGGGATCCCCACCGCTTCAGAGCGGGGGGCAAAATCAGAAGTGGCCCACTTGTGGGCAAGGTGGCTACGTGGCCCCTGCCGTCTCGGGGATCCCCACCGCTTCAGAGCGGGGGACAAAATCAGAAGTGGCCCACTTTTGGGCAAGGTGGCTACGTGGCCCCTGCCGCCTCGGGGATCCCCACTGCTTCAGAGCGGGGGGCAAAATCAGAAGTGGCCCCTTTGTGGGCAAGGTGGCTACGTAACCCCTGCCGTCTCGGGGATCCCCACCGCTTCAGAGCAGGGGGGCAAAATCAGAAGTGGCCCACTTGTGGGCAAGGTGGCTACATAACCCCTGCCGCCTCGGGGATCCCCTCCGCTTCACAGCGGGGGACAAAATCAGAATTGGCCCCTTTGTGGGCAAAGTGGCTACGTAACCCCTGCCGGCTCGGGAATCCCCATAGCTTCAGAGCGGGGGGCAAAATCAGAAGTGGCCCACTTGTGGGCAAGGTGGCTACATAACCCCTGCCGTCTCGGGGATTCCCACTGCTTCACAGCGGAGGGCAGAATCAGAAGTGGCCCCTTTGTGGGCAAGGTGGCTACGTAACCCCTGCCGTCTCGGGGATCCCCACCGCTTCACAGCGGGGGGCAAAATCAGAAGTGGCCCACTTTTGGGCAAGGTGGCTACATAACCCCTACCGCCTAGGGGATCCCCTCCGCTTCACAGCGGGGGGTAAAATCAGAAGTGGCCCACTTGTGGGCAAGGTGGCTACGTAACCCCTGCCGCCTCGGGGATCCCCACCGCTTCAGAGCGGGGGACAAAATCAGAAGTGGCCCACTTGTGGGCAAGGTGGCTACGTGGCCCCTGCCGCCTCGGGGATCCCCACCGCTTCAGAGCGGGGGACAAAATCAGAAGTGGCCCACTTGTGGGCAAGGTGGCTACGTGGCCCCTGCCGCCTCGGGGATCCCCACCGCTTCAGAGCGGGGGGCAAAATCAGAAGTGGCCCACTTGTGGGCAAGGTGGCTACATAACCCCTGCCACCTCGGGGATCCCCACTGCTTTAGAGCGGGGGGCAAAATCAGAAGTGGCCCCTTTGTGGGCAAGGTGGCTACGTAACCCCTGCCGTCTCGGGGATCCCCACCGCTTCAGAGCAGGGGGGCAAAATCAGAAGTGGCCACTTGTGGGCAAGGTGGCTACATAACCCCTGCCGCCTCGGGGATCCCCTCCGCTTCAGAGCGGGGGACAAAATCAGAATTGGCCCCTTTGTGGGCAAAGTGGCTACGTAACCCCTGCCGCCTCGGGAATCCCCATAGCTTCAGAGCGGGGGGCAAAATCAGAAGTGGCCCACTTGTGGGCAAGGTGGCTACGTAACCCTTGGAGTCCATTGACACGCGCACGGGGGGTCCATTGACTCGAGTTCTCGTAAAAAATCCAAAAAAAATTCTTTGTGTATGCATTTTCTAGCTTGTGCCATTGGTGTAAACGTGGTGGGGATCCATGCTTGGTACCTCTTGCATCTTTGTGGTGGTTGTGGAGCTCACGTAAGCCACCTTTTGCAATTTTTTCATGCTTTTACACCATTTTTCTTTTTCTTTTTTGCAACAGGCCTGCGCTGAGTAGCGATAAGGCTCTCGGGTTCACAACCCGGTCTCTGCATCAGTGCTGCAGGGCGCAGTACAGTCACCCGATATATCGTGTGGCCGAAAAGGCAAACCTGGATCTGTGCCTGCAGAGGATACCAATGCCTGGTAGTGAAACGATGATGGTTGAAACTGATGACCCCGGGCCTGCTTCAAAAAGTTTCAGCAACATCTACTTCATGTGGCAGTCAAAGAAGCTGACAAACGTGGTTGAATGCTACAAAATAACGGCGTGCATTAGATCGCAACATACCACTGGGGCCAGATGTGGCCCTGATCAGGGAACCCTTGTGGAAAACAGGCACACAACAGGGCTGAAAGTGGTGGCCCCAGGCCTGCTTGAAAAAATTCAGCTCTGTGAAGTGCGCAACAATAATGTTTTCAAATAGACATGAATTACATGCAACTGCATTTGGCAGACTGACGGAATGAATCACGGCACTTTGACCTGAGCAACCCATGCTGAAATCTGTCTGTCTGTCTGTCTATCGGTCTGTGTTGTGTCTGTGTTGTGTTTGTGTGTGTGTCTGTGTCTGTGTATTTAGGACTGCAACAATCAAAAGACCCGAACTAGCCCCTTTATCTGCTTTGGGGCACAGCAATAGTCAAATTCTGTGAGAGCAAAGCAAGGTGGAGAATTAGGCATGAGACACACAATGTCACACTCAGGAAACTAGGCAAAAAAGGGCAATTCGTGTGCGATTTGGTGAAAAAATCTGAGGGGGGGCCATGTTTCTTCTTTCGAGAGGGGGGGTCCATTAGCAAGGGGGGTCCATTGGCATGGGGGGGGGGGTACACACCACATAACTCACGAAAAAGGTCCGGCAGGTGTCGGCAGGTGTCAAAATTTTTCCTAGCAGGTGTCAGCAGGTGTCATAAAAAGTTGCAGTAGGTGTTAGCGCCAAGTATGATCCCATCCTACCCGGCACAGCACCCATGCACCCAGCAGATGAAATGCTACATACAACAGGGAGAAGGTGCAGCAGTGCTGTGCAGAGGATAAGGAAACTTGAAATCACGGACACCCGAATCAAAGGGGGTGACACATGCCGACTCCGAGGCAGAAACCACGCGAGTCGTTCCAATTTGTCCATCTCTGCCCTTCTCCGTCACACGGAGAACATATGTTTCAATAACTGAATGGGGTGCCAACCACCAAGCAAACGACGGTTTTTTTTGGCGCTGGCACCGTAAACATTTTTGAAGGTAGACGTGACACAGAGGGATAATCTCCAAACCGAACATTAGGAAAAATGGGAACATTGAAGCACTGTTTGGGGCATGTTTCATCAATATTCCCCCCTTTCAGTTGTCCAATTAGGGGGACTTCTTTCAGCTTGTCCAGAAAATGCGAAATATAGCTATCTACCCTTCTGTGGGTCGGTTTTACAGATTTCCCGGGTGGTGCCAAGACCATCGCAACATTTCTGACGAAGGTCCAGATCCTGCACTATTACTCTCCCCCCTCCCATGTCCAACCCCCAAGGACGACGCCCCCCCCCCCCCCAACTCGGGGGGAACCATCGCCAAGTGACACCCCCCCCCGCCCCCCGGGATGGACACCACTCCTGACCAACCACTTACCGGCGCATACTATGTAGAATTCATGGCCGGTTGGTTGGTTGTTGTAGGTCGCTCAAGGGTCTGGGATTGACGGTGACATGCATAGGTGCTGATGGTGCCATGCGCATAATGTAAATAAGCAAAAGTCACAATGCGCGGCATCCATTCATCAGTTTTCTGCCTGCCCCTTCTTCTGAACAGGGATGGACCAACTAGCTTAAGCAGCCTTTGCTGCAGGCTGCTTTCCATGTTTGGGTGCAGATTTGGGTGTAGGTTTCGGAACTGTTGGGGCCACCAGTTTTCTGGGGATCCACTTGTGCTCCAGGATGTCCTGGATGAAATACAACTTGTCCCCAAAGATGTGGCCTTCAAAACAATTTTGCATGCACGAATTCCTGAGTGCGGCTTTTTCGCAACAGAAGGAAGAGGCTTTTTGCACTTCAGACACCTCAGCAGCTCTCACTTCGCGAACCACAGAGGCAGAGACGTCAGGCCACGCCTTCATCTCACCCTCTGTATTAAGGCTACATGCAATGGGTTTGGCCATGTCCACAGGTCTGCATAATATAGCAGTAGCAGTAGCACTGCTCTTTGTTTTGGTGTGGTTTTCAGCCATGACGAATGTCGTTACTCCTACCCTGCCCCCCCCTTGAAATATCCCCCTCCTTGCAATCCCCCCCCCCCTGGGGGGGAGACCGTCACTTCACTGTTTTGCTGGGCAATCTCTATTGCGGTGGTTTGTGTTCCCCATCTGTCACACACACACACACACGTTCTTGCATTGCTTTCCCATCACTTTGAATCAGTCACCTTTGTGTATTCTGTGATAGTCTCTCTCCAAAGGCGGTGTACAGGGTGTCAGGGTGTCATGTCCCTTTTCCAGACCCAAGATGTTTTCTCCCGGTGACCGTGTATGGTACCACTCACGCACACTTGGTGCACATGTGTTGGCCTTGTGGGGCGTTGAAATACCCTTGCAACCCCCCCCCCCCCCCAGGGGGGGGGGGCCATCACTTGGCGACCATCTCCCCCCCCACCCGGATCTCTGGTGAGCAGGCGCCTGCCACTATCAGTTGTTCTACTCGTGGGGAAGATTTCATTCATTTGAAGTACATGAGGAATGGGCATGAGCTTGAGCATCATGCCCCTTCCAATCTGCAGCCCATCCCCATCGCCATCAGAGGCAGGTTTGGAGGCCTAGGGAACACAAGGGCGTTCACCAACACATAGTGCTTCCCCCTGGTTCGTACTGGTCCTGCCCCCAGGTCCTTTGCCTTTTGGCTGGGAGCTTGCCACCATGGTAAAGGCACCCCGCAGTACCTTGACCACAATCGAGGAATTACAATTTGGGAGCGCCTAGAGTTGCCCCCATACCCCACAGCCCCGCCAAAACCACCTGTTGTGACTATTATGCTTAGGGTGAGGTATGGGCAGATTTTCGGGACATGCGTTCTTTTGGTACTGCGCGTCGTGCGCTAGCACCGCCTTGTCTAAGCACTAGGACCCGGTCTGACCGTCACTTTCCTGACTCTTGTGGTGCTTGCGCAAAGGGGGGGGGGGGGTATACACACACCCAATATGCACAACCAGCCTCTGCTCCGTCTGGCAAGTGTGCCTCCACCATCCTGTGGATCGGGATGCCATCCATGCTGTTCATGACACTCTTGGCCGCCAACGGGTTGGTTGGCCTCTGAGGGATCCCGAAGAGTACCTGCAGGGCCTTCGCAGTGCAGAGAAATCCCAAGGCATGTCTTCTAAATCCCCTGAAGTGCTTACAAAAGCAGCAGGGCACCACCGCATCCTTGCGTATGGTGGCGGTGGAAACTTAACAACATCTACTGCCAGACGGTCAGCACATACCGACTACCTTCTGGGCACATTCTTACGGTCACTCGTCGTGTCCAAATAGCAGCAATTTGAGCTGGAAACTGAAAGCTGAAGGCTGTTTTTACATCCAAAGAATAGACAACACCCTTCTGGATGCACCAACCTGAGTGCTGTCATGTTTGGTCGGTATGCTCATATATTAGTCAAGGCGTAGCCTGAGGTGGTCTTTGGTTCAAGGCGAAGCCGGAAGTGTTTGAATGTCCATTCTGAGGGCAAATCTGAGTGTCAGGGCGCAGCCCTGTGACTGCTGGTATGCAGCGGTACCAGCGGAAACGATTAACACTGACGCCGGTGTCGTCGACTCTGTGCTTCAGGGCGAAGCAAGGTGTGGTTGTTCACTCCGAAGATGGTTCTGAACTATGCCAATGACATGGATGCTTCCGTGGATTGCAGAGCAGAGCATCTGCAA
This sequence comes from Eutreptiella sp. 'Long Island Sound 2002', assembly GCA_964036045.1. Classification (NCBI taxonomy): domain Eukaryota; phylum Euglenozoa; class Euglenophyceae; order Eutreptiales; family Eutreptiaceae; genus Eutreptiella; species Eutreptiella sp. 'Long Island Sound 2002'. The sequence goes on along the minus strand of OZ038402.1, from coordinate 1,192,359 downwards.
AGCAAAGCGGATTTACATGCAAGATAGCAGCAAAACAGTTATAAAGGCATTTTATATATATAAATATAACACATTTATAAAGCGATGCGACGTTGGATCAAATCAGCTTAAATGGATGTGCAGCAGATCTGAATTGCAGAACGTGGACCGGGTGAAGACGAAAGCCATAGAAAAGTGGTGGGTTCCTCCGCAACATTCAATGAGGTTGGCCAACAAAAAGTGCATGATGCTCGCCAATGGGTACGCTTGCGTGCCCCTGAAATGTTGCAGTGCATGGTACCAATGGCCACAGTGGGGCCGGCAATGACTTTCATAGTGCTATAGTGCATCAAATGTTGTACCCTGTGCGTTTCGGTCATCTGCATGCACCAGACTACTGCCATAAAATGCCACAAACGACGCACAACCGATACCAAAAGCCTTGCCCCCCCCCCCCCCCCCCCAATGCAAAGGACTCGCAATGTGGGTACTATCAGGCTTCAAAAGTCCCAATGACTCCTTTGTGGAACGCACCAATAGCCCAAGAGGGCACCTGCAGAAATTTCGTCTGCATGCCAGACCCAAAGTTGGCGATCACCCGGTCAAAGTCATACATAAAGCCACCTGCAAGGCAACAGGTATTGCTCGATGCAGTACTAATCACGTCCCCGCAGCTGTCAGGGGCCACCATACACATGATGGCTGCACTGGACATCTCCACAGTCCGCAAGTTGGTGTCGGCAATCACCAGCACCTTGCGGTTGCCAAAGTGGGCGATGGCGTTCTGCAGGGGAACGGAACTGCCTCGGTGTGGGTGAGGGAAGTGACAGCCAGCCACCGTCACTGTGAAGCCGGGACGCTGCCGGCTGCGGAAGCCCTGCACCACAAAGGCCCGGTCTGGCCTCGCGTTGCCGAACTCTGGGGCCTCCATACAGCCCCGCACCATCGCCCCCCCATGAGGGGTCCACTTGGAGCTGTCGTAAAAGAGGCCGGCGGTGTCGAGGGAGCATTGGCCCTGGTTCTGCAGCCAGGCCCAAGGGGCCGGGGGGCTGTACCCTTGTCTTTGAAACATGACCAGGTTGGCAAAGTCCAGATTCTCAGAGGTCAGTAGCCGATCGAGCTCCGCAGCCGCTGGCGCCCCGCAGCCACTTGGGCTCTGCACAAAACATTCCCAGTGCGGATTCCATTGCAGCGCCTTGATTTGCAGCCCTGCTGACCCTGATGGCTGGGGCTGGGGCTGTGGCGGTGCATTGGTGCTCGGGTTCGGCGGTGGCTGGGGCTGGGGCTGTGGCGGTGCATTGGTGCTCGGGTTCGGCGGTGGCTGGGGCTGGGGCTGTGGCGGTGCATTGGTACTCGGGTTGGGCGCCGGAGCTGTTGTTACAGTGGAACCAGTGGGGCAGGGGACCCAGGGAAGAGAGGCACTGGCCTGTGGCGTCTTGCAGAATCTGCATCCGGAACTCCCGATACAGCCAAGGCCGGGACAGGTGGGGTCATAGAACTGGTAGACCCCATTCGCCATGTCTCCTGCAGAAGCCTGGCAATGTACTGCGGCAGCAGTGCCGCCCAAGGGGTGGAACGCAGCGTTCAAGACTTGAGCCGCTGTGTTCCCTCTGCTGGGCTCAGACCTCTTGATCTCCGTCTTGCGGGAGGGCTGAGGAGGCGCCTGTCGTCGAGAACAGCAAGCAAACATTTGGCCTGAAAGCGGGGAAGGCAAGAGACAGCGACGAGAGACGGAGATGGACATCAAATAACAAGGTATGAACGGAAAGGCTACCCGATGCATGCCACCGGTGAAGCCCAGAAGGCTGGTCAAAGAAGATGCGGTGAAAGCCCCCCCCCCGTGTCCAAAAAAAAAGCCCCCCTCTTGGTACCAAAAAAATATGGCCCCCCCCCAGAGGGGTCTTAGACATAGGGCGGGCCATAAAGCAACGGATACAGAGCTCAAATATGCCCCCATGTCACAGGCATATGGTCATCGCCGGAAACTTCAGTTCAATGTTTGGCCTTCTGCTTTGCAGTACCCCTCAAACGTGGGCCGAATGTTGCCTTGAGCTCACCGCAATCGGCGGCTATCGAATGTTTCTTGGCCCCTTTGGATAGGCCCATGAGCCTACACCCCCCATTGGGTCGGTTAGGCAGGCATCCCAGAATTACAAAAGACGGCTCCACGGCAGGCCAACCGGGACCTGGGCTCGAACCCGTGTTCTGTGGCGTGTGTGTGCAATGCATTTCCGGTTTGCTGCTCGGCCGTCACCAACATAACCGTTTTCCCAACCGCCCGCTCCCGTTTCCCAGTTTCTCTCCCCGGGGTTCGAACTGTCCGTTGGTTCATATCTCGAAACCGAGGCCCGGAGGCAGGGCCGGCCCCATCGCCTCCACGGGAGGGGGGGGGGGGGATGAGCAATGCCAAAAATTGGCATACAAAAAGTAGAGCATCCCCCCATGTGTCCCCTCAAGAGGCAAGGCACAAATCCGTCTTTGATCCCAAGGTCCTGCAGCACAACATCAGTGATCCTGCGAATTGTGGCCTGAACAGTTGCTTGGGTGCCGTAGTCTCGTCGAGACCATTGACGGACCCGGGTCTGAAAGCACCCTTCATGGCCTCCTGAACAGCAGCCTGCAGGGATTGGCAGGACCGCTCACCCTCTACGATCTGCAGTATCACGCCCCAAACATCGATGAGCACCATGGCATTGGAGACGTGCAATATGACCTTCGTCCCACTGTAAGCATTTGCATGAACTCCACCGCTGAGACCAGGGGGGTCCTTAACGCAAAAAAAAAAAGTTGTTCCAAAGCATGGTATTTTCAAAAGAGCCCGCGGACAGTACATGCCTTCACCCCGGTGTTCCCAATTGTTCAACCCTGAGTCCCTAGCCCCAAATTTGTATAAGCACACAACCATATGATCCTAGCCCCACATGTGTTGCATGATAGCATCCGAACCCTACCCCACACCGTGCACAATTCAACATGAACAAGAGCAATGCTTCTTTCAATCAAATCCAGTGACACAGCGTTTGACCACCCGAATGTTCCATCGCCGGCGGCACAGCTGATAACAAACCCCCTACAGCTGGTACAACCTTTGGAAGTGCACCCTGACACGCTCCATAAGCTCACCCTTCCCCCCGCTGACACTCAAGCCATGCTTCCTAGAAATGACTTTGAACTCAACTTTAGTCCACTCATGCACGTTCCCCCTCTCCATTGCCTTCAACACCGCCTCATCCACATCATACGCAAACACCAACTCTCATAGCGCACAACCGTCCGTAGCCAAATCTCCTGCGCCTCCACATGCCGTGAAAAGGTGAAGGCCATGTTGCATGCAAGCAAAATCAGAAGTGGCCCACTTGTGGGCAAGGTGGCTACGTAACCCCTACCGCCTAGGGGATCGCCATCGCTTCAGAGCGGGGGGCAGAATCAGAAGTGGCCCACTTGTGGGCAAGGTGGCTACATAACCCCTACCGCCTAGGGGATCCCCACCGCTTCACAGCGGGGGACAAAATCAGAAGTGGCCCACTTGTGGGCAAGGTGGCTACGTAACCCCTACCGCCTAGGGGATCCCCACCGCTTCACAGCGGGGGGTAAAATCAGAAGTGGCCCCTTTGTGGGCAAGGTGGCTACGTAACCCCTACCGCCTAGGGGATCCCCACCGCTTCAGAGCGGGGGACAAAATCAGAAGTGGCCCACTTGTGGGCAAGGTGGCTACGTGGCCCCTGCCGCCTCGGGGATCCCCACCGCTTCAGAGCGGGGGACAAAATCAGAAGTGGCCCACTTGTGGGCAAGGTGGCTACGTAACCCCTGCCGCCTCGGGGATCCCCGACGCTTCAGAGCAGGGGGGCAAAATCAGAAGTGGCCCACTTGTGGGCAAGGTGGCTACATAACCCCTGCCACCTAGGGGATCCCCACTGCTTCAGAGCGGGGGGCAAAATCAGAAGTGGGCCCTTTGTGGGCAAGGTGGCTACGTAACCCCTGCCGTCTCGGGGATCCCCACCGCTTCAGAGCGGGGGGCAAAATCAGAAGTGGCCCACTTGTGGGCAAGGTGGCTATATAACCCCTGCCACCTCGGGGATCCCCACTGCTTCAGAGCGGGGGGCAAAATCAGAAGTGGCCCACTTGTGGGCAAGGTGGCTATATAGCCCCTGCCGCCTAGGGGATCCCCACTGCTTCACAGCGGGGGACAAACTCAGAAGTGGCCCCTTTGTGGGCAAGGTGGCTACGTAACCCCTGCCGTCTCGGGGATCCCCACTGCTTCAGAGCGGGGGGTAAAATCAGAAGTGGCCCCTTTGTGGGCAAGGTGGCTACATAACCCCTGCCGTCTCGGGGATCCCCACTGCTTCACAGCGGGGGGCAAAATCAGAAGTGGCCCACTTTTGGGCAAGGTGGCTACGTGGCCCCTGCCGTCTCGGGGATCCCCACCGCTTCAGAGCGGGGGACAAAATCAGAAGTGGCCCACTTGTGGGCAAGGTGGCTACGTGGCCCCTGCCGTCTCGGGGATCCCCACCGCTTCAGAGCGGGGGGTAAAATCAGAAGTGGCCCACTTGTGGGCAAGGTGGCTACGTAACCCCTGCCACCTCGGGGATCCCCACTGCTTTAGAGCGGGGGGCAAAATCAGAAGTGGCCCCTTTGTGGGCAAGGTGGCTACGTAACCCCTGCCGCCTCGGGGATCCCCACCGCTTCAGAGCAGGGGGGCAAAATCAGAAGTGGCCCACTTGTGGGCAAGGTGGCTACATAACCCCTGCCGCCTCGGGGATCCCCTCCGCTTTAGAGCGGGGGACAAAATCAGAATTGGCCCCTTTGTGGGCAAAGTGGCTACGTAACCCCTGCCGCCTCGGGAATCCCCATAGCTTCAGAGCGGGGGGCAAAATCAGAAGTGGCCCACTTGTGGGCAAGGTGGCTACATAACCCCTGCCACCTCGGGGATTCCCACTGCTTCACAGCGGAGGGCAGAATCAGAAGTGGCCCCTTTGTGGGCAAGGTGGCTACGTAACCCCTGCCGTCTCGGGGATCCCCACCGCTTCACAGCGGGGGGCAAAATCAGAAGTGGCCCACTTTTGGGCAAGGTGGCTACATAACCCCTACCGCCTAGGGGATCCCCTCCGCTTCACAGCGGGGGGTAAAATCAGAAGTGGCCCACTTGTGGGCAAGGTGGCTACGTAACCCCTGCCGCCTCGGGGATCCCCACCGCTTCAGAGCGGGGGACAAAATCAGAAGTGGCCCACTTGTGGGCAAGGTGGCTACGTGGCCCCTGCCGCCTCGGGGATCCCCACCGCTTCAGAGCGGGGGACAAAATCAGAAGTGGCCCACTTGTGGGCAAGGTGGCTACGTGGCCCCTGCCGCCTCGGGGATCCCCACCGCTTCAGAGCGGGGGGCAAAATCAGAAGTGGCCCACTTGTGGGCAAGGTGGCTACATAACCCCTGCCACCTCGGGGATCCCCACTGCTTTAGAGCGGGGGGCAAAATCAGAAGTGGCCCCTTTGTGGGCAAGGTGGCTACGTAACCCCTGCCGTCTCGGGGATCCCCACCGCTTCAGAGCAGGGGGGCAAAATCAGAAGTGGCCACTTGTGGGCAAGGTGGCTACATAACCCCTGCCGCCTCGGGGATCCCCTCCGCTTCAGAGCGGGGGACAAAATCAGAATTGGCCCCTTTGTGGGCAAAGTGGCTACGTAACCCCTGCCGCCTCGGGAATCCCCATAGCTTCAGAGCGGGGGGCAAAATCAGAAGTGGCCCACTTGTGGGCAAGGTGGCTACGTAACCCTTGGAGTCCATTGACACGCGCACGGGGGGTCCATTGACTCGAGTTCTCGTAAAAAATCCAAAAAAAATTCTTTGTGTATGCATTTTCTAGCTTGTGCCATTGGTGTAAACGTGGTGGGGATCCATGCTTGGTACCTCTTGCATCTTTGTGGTGGTTGTGGAGCTCACGTAAGCCACCTTTTGCAATTTTTTCATGCTTTTACACCATTTTTCTTTTTCTTTTTTGCAACAGGCCTGCGCTGAGTAGCGATAAGGCTCTCGGGTTCACAACCCGGTCTCTGCATCAGTGCTGCAGGGCGCAGTACAGTCACCCGATATATCGTGTGGCCGAAAAGGCAAACCTGGATCTGTGCCTGCAGAGGATACCAATGCCTGGTAGTGAAACGATGATGGTTGAAACTGATGACCCCAGGCCTGCTTCAAAAAGTTTCAGCAACATCTACTTCATGTGGCAGTCAAAGAAGCTGACAAACGTGGTTGAATGCTACAAAATAACGGCGTGCATTAGATCGCAACATACCACTGGGGCCAGATGTGGCCCTGATCAGGGAACCCTTGTGGAAAACAGGCACACAACAGGGCTGAAAGTGGTGGCCCCAGGCCTGCTTGAAAAAATTCAGCTCTGTGAAGTGCGCAACAATAATGTTTTCAAATAGACATGAATTACATGCAACTGCATTTGGCAGACTGACGGAATGAATCACGGCACTTTGACCTGAGCAACCCATGCTGAAATCTGTCTGTCTGTCTGTCTATCGGTCTGTGTTGTGTCTGTGTTGTGTTTGTGTGTGTGTCTGTGTCTGTGTATTTAGGACTGCAACAATCAAAAGACCCGAACTAGCCCCTTTATCTGCTTTGGGGCACAGCAATAGTCAAATTCTGTGAGAGCAAAGCAAGGTGGAGAATTAGGCATGAGACACACAATGTCACACTCAGGAAACTAGGCAAAAAAGGGCAATTCGTGTGCGATTTGGTGAAAAAATCTGAGGGGGGGCCATGTTTCTTCTTTCGAGAGGGGGGGTCCATTAGCAAGGGGGGTCCATTGGCATGGGGGGGGGGGTACACACCACATAACTCACGAAAAAGGTCCGGCAGGTGTCGGCAGGTGTCAAAATTTTTCCTAGCAGGTGTCAGCAGGTGTCATAAAAAGTTGCAGTAGGTGTTAGCGCCAAGTATGATCCCATCCTACCCGGCACAGCACCCATGCACCCAGCAGATGAAATGCTACATACAACAGGGAGAAGGTGCAGCAGTGCTGTGCAGAGGATAAGGAAACTTGAAATCACGGACACCCGAATCAAAGGGGGTGACACATGCCGACTCCGAGGCAGAAACCACGCGAGTCGTTCCAATTTGTCCATCTCTGCCCTTCTCCGTCACACGGAGAACATATGTTTCAATAACTGAATGGGGTGCCAACCACCAAGCAAACGACGGTTTTTTTTGGCGCTGGCACCGTAAACATTTTTGAAGGTAGACGTGACACAGAGGGATAATCTCCAAACCGAACATTAGGAAAAATGGGAACATTGAAGCACTGTTTGGGGCATGTTTCATCAATATTCCCCCCTTTCAGTTGTCCAATTAGGGGGACTTCTTTCAGCTTGTCCAGAAAATGCGAAATATAGCTATCTACCCTTCTGTGGGTCGGTTTTACAGATTTCCCGGGTGGTGCCAAGACCATCGCAACATTTCTGACGAAGGTCCAGATCCTGCACTATTACTCTCCCCCCTCCCATGTCCAACCCCCAAGGACGACGCCCCCCCCCCCCCCCCAACTCGGGGGGAACCATCGCCAAGTGACACCCCCCCCCGCCCCCCGGGATGGACACCACTCCTGACCAACCACTTACCGGCGCATACTATGTAGAATTCATGGCCGGTTGGTTGGTTGTTGTAGGTCGCTCAAGGGTCTGGGATTGACGGTGACATGCATAGGTGCTGATGGTGCCATACGCATAATGTAAATAAGCAAAAGTCACAATGCGCGGCATCCATTCATCAGTTTTCTGCCTGCCCCTTCTTCTGAACAGGGATGGACCAACTAGCTTAAGCAGCCTTTGCTGCAGGCTGCTTTCCATGTTTGGGTGCAGATTTGGGTGTAGGTTTCGGAACTGTTGGGGCCACCAGTTTTCTGGGGATCCACTTGTGCTCCAGGATGTCCTGGATGAAATACAACTTGTCCCCAAAGATGTGGCCTTCAAAACAATTTTGCATGCACGAATTCCTGAGTGCGGCTTTTTCGCAACAGAAGGAAGAGGCTTTTTGCACTTCAGACACCTCAGCAGCTCTCACTTCGCGAACCACAGAGGCAGAGACGTCAGGCCACGCCTTCATCTCACCCTCTGTATTAAGGCTACATGCAATGGGTTTGGCCATGTCCACAGGTCTGCATAATATAGCAGTAGCAGTAGCACTGCTCTTTGTTTTGGTGTGGTTTTCAGCCATGACGAATGTCGTTACTCCTACCCTGCCCCCCCCTTGAAATATCCCCCTCCTTGCAATCCCCCCCCCCCCTGGGGGGGAGACCGTCACTTCACTGTTTTGCTGGGCAATCTCTATTGCGGTGGTTTGTGTTCCCCATCTGTCACACACACACACACACGTTCTTGCATTGCTTTCCCATCACTTTGAATCAGTCACCTTTGTGTATTCTGTGATAGTCTCTCTCCAAAGGCGGTGTACAGGGTGTCAGGGTGTCATGTCCCTTTTCCAGACCCAAGATGTTTTCTCCCGGTGACCGTGTATGGTACCACTCACGCACACTTGGTGCACATGTGTTGGCCTTGTGGGGCGTTGAAATACCCTTGCAACCCCCCCCCCCCCCAGGGGGGGGGGGGACCATCACTTGGCGACCATCTCCCCCCCCACCCGGATCTCTGGTGAGCAGGCGCCTGCCACTATCAGTTGTTCTACTCGTGGGGAAGATTTCATTCATTTGAAGTACATGAGGAATGGGCATGAGCTTGAGCATCATGCCCCTTCCAATCTGCAGCCCATCCCCATCGCCATCAGAGGCAGGTTTGGAGGCCTAGGGAACACAAGGGCGTTCACCAACACATAGTGCTTCCCCCTGGTTCGTACTGGTCCTGCCCCCAGGTCCTTTGCCTTTTGGCTGGGAGCTTGCCACCATGGTAAAGGCACCCCGCAGTACCTTGACCACAATCGAGGAATTACAATTTGGGAGCGCCTAGAGTTGCCCCCATACCCCACAGCCCCGCCAAAACCACCTGTTGTGACTATTATGCTTAGGGTGAGGTATGGGCAGATTTTCGGGACATGCGTTCTTTTGGTACTGCGCGTCGTGCGCTAGCACCGCCTTGTCTAAGCACTAGGACCCGGTCTGACCGTCACTTTCCTGACTCTTGTGGTGCTTGCGCAAAGGGGGGGGGGGGGGTATACACACACCCAATATGCACAACCAGCCTCTGCTCCGTCTGGCAAGTGTGCCTCCACCATCCTGTGGATCGGGATGCCATCCATGCTGTTCATGACACTCTTGGCCGCCAACGGGTTGGTTGGCCTCTGAGGGATCCCGAAGAGTACCTGCAGGGCCTTCGCAGTGCAGAGAAATCCCAAGGCATGTCTTCTAAATCCCCTGAAGTGCTTACAAAAGCAGCAGGGCACCACCGCATCCTTGCGTATGGTGGCGGTGGAAACTTAACAACATCTACTGCCAGACGGTCAGCACATACCGACTACCTTCTGGGCACATTCTTACGGTCACTCGTCGTGTCCAAATAGCAGCAATTTGAGCTGGAAACTGAAAGCTGAAGGCTGTTTTTACATCCAAAGAATAGACAACACCCTTCTGGATGCACCAACCTGAGTGCTGTCATGTTTGGTCGGTATGCTCATATATTAGTCAAGGCGTAGCCTGAGGTGGTCTTTGGTTCAAGGCGAAGCCGGAAGTGTTTGAATGTCCATTCTGAGGGCAAATCTGAGTGTCAGGGCGCAGCCCTGTGACTGCTGGTATGCAGCGGTACCAGCGGAAACGATTAACACTGACGCCGGTGTCGTCGACTCTGTGCTTCAGGGCGAAGCAAGGTGTGGTTGTTCACTCCGAAGATGGTTCTGAACTATGCCAATGACATGGATGCTTCCGTGGATTGCAGAGCAGAGCATCTGCAAAGCAAAGCGGATTTACATGCAAGATAGCAGCAAAACAGTTATAAAGGCATTTTATATATATAAATATAACACATTTATAAAGCGATGCGACGTTGGATCAAATCAGCTTAAATGGATGTGCAGCAGATCTGAATTGCAGAACGTGGACCGGGTGAAGACGAAAGCCATAGAAAAGTGGTGGGTTCCTCCGCAACATTCAATGAGGTTGGCCAACAAAAAGTGCATGATGCTCGCCAATGGGTACGCTTGCGTGCCCCTGAAATGTTGCAGTGCATGGTACCAATGGCCACAGTGGGGCCGGCAATGACTTTCATAGTGCTATAGTGCATCAAATGTTGTACCCTGTGCGTTTCGGTCATCTGCATGCACCAGACTACTGCCATAAAATGCCACAAACGACGCACAACCGATACCAAAAGCCTTGCCCCCCCCCCCCCCCCCCAATGCAAAGGACTCGCAATGTGGGTACTATCAGGCTTCAAAAGTCCCAATGACTCCTTTGTGGAACGCACCAATAGCCCAAGAGGGCACCTGCAGAAATTTCGTCTGCATGCCAGACCCAAAGTTGGCGATCACCCGGTCAAAGTCATACATAAAGCCACCTGCAAGGCAACAGGTATTGCTCGATGCAGTACTAATCACGTCCCCGCAGCTGTCAGGGGCCACCATACACATGATGGCTGCACTGGACATCTCCACAGTCCGCAAGTTGGTGTCGGCAATCACCAGCACCTTGCGGTTGCCAAAGTGGGCGATGGCGTTCTGCAGGGGAACGGAACTGCCTCGGTGTGGGTGAGGGAAGTGACAGCCAGCCACCGTCACTGTGAAGCCGGGACGCTGCCGGCTGCGGAAGCCCTGCACCACAAAGGCCCGGTCTGGCCTCGCGTTGCCGAACTCTGGGGCCTCCATACAGCCCCGCACCATCGCCCCCCCATGAGGGGTCCACTTGGAGCTGTCGTAAAAGAGGCCGGCGGTGTCGAGGGAGCATTGGCCCTGGTTCTGCAGCCAGGCCCAAGGGGCCGGGGGGCTGTACCCTTGTCTTTGAAACATGACCAGGTTGGCAAAGTCCAGATTCTCAGAGGTCAGTAGCCGATCGAGCTCCGCAGCCGCTGGCGCCCCGCAGCCGCTTGGGCTCTGCACAAAACATTCCCAGTGCGGATTCCATTGCAGCGCCTTGATTTGCAGCCCTGCTGACCCTGATGGCTGGGGCTGGGGCTGTGGCGGTGCATTGGTGCTCGGGTTCGGCGGTGGCTGGGGCTGGGGCTGTGGCGGTGCATTGGTGCTCGGGTTCGGCGGTGGCTGGGGCTGGGGCTGTGGCGGTGCATTGGTACTCGGGTTGGGCGCCGGAGCTGTTGTTACAGTGGAACCAGTGGGGCAGGGGACCCAGGGAAGAGAGGCACTGGCCTGTGGCGTCTTGCAGAATCTGCATCCGGAACTCCCGATACAGCCAAGGCCGGGACAGGTGGGGTCATAGAACTGGTAGACCCCATTCGCCATGTCTCCTGCAGAAGCCTGGCAATGTACTGCGGCAGCAGTGCCGCCCAAGGGGTGGAACGCAGCGTTCAAGACTTGAGCCGCTGTGTTCCCTCTGCTGGGCTCAGACCTCTTGATCTCCGTCTTGCGGGAGGGCTGAGGAGGCGCCTGTCGTCGAGAACAGCAAGCAAACATTTGGCCTGAAAGCGGGGAAGGCAAGAGACAGCGACGAGAGACGGAGATGGACATCAAATAACAAGGTATGAACGGAAAGGCTACCCGATGCATGCCACCGGTGAAGCCCAGAAGGCTGGTCAAAGAAGATGCGGTGAAAGCCCCCCCCCCGTGTCCAAAAAAAAAGCCCCCCTCTTGGTACCAAAAAAATATGGCCCCCCCCCAGAGGGGTCTTAGACATAGGGCGGGCCATAAAGCAACGGATACAGAGCTCAAATATGCCCCCATGTCACAGGCATATGGTCATCGCCGGAAACTTCAGTTCAATGTTTGGCCTTCTGCTTTGCAGTACCCCTCAAACGTGGGCCGAATGTTGCCTTGAGCTCACCGCAATCGGCGGCTATCGAATGTTTCTTGGCCCCTTTGGATAGGCCCATGAGCCTACACCCCCCATTGGGTCGGTTAGGCAGGCATCCCAGAATTACAAAAGACGGCTCCACGGCAGGCCAACCGGGACCTGGGCTCGAACCCGTGTTCTGTGGCGTGTGTGTGCAATGCATTTCCGGTTTGCTGCTCGGCCGTCACCAACATAACCGTTTTCCCAACCGCCCGCTCCCGTTTCCCAGTTTCTCTCCCCGGGGTTCGAACTGTCCGTTGGTTCATATCTCGAAACCGAGGCCCGGAGGCAGGGCCGGCCCCATCGCCTCCACGGGAGGGGGGGGGGGGGATGAGCAATGCCAAAAATTGGCATACAAAAAGTAGAGCATCCCCCCATGTGTCCCCTCAAGAGGCAAGGCACAAATCCGTCTTTGATCCCAAGGTCCTGCAGCACAACATCAGTGATCCTGCGAATTGTGGCCTGAACAGTTGCTTGGGTGCCGTAGTCTCGTCGAGACCATTGACGGACCCGGGTCTGAAAGCACCCTTCATGGCCTCCTGAACAGCAGCCTGCAGGGATTGGCAGGACCGCTCACCCTCTACGATCTGCAGTATCACGCCCCAAACATCGATGAGCACCATGGCATTGGAGACGTGCAATATGACCTTCGTCCCACTGTAAGCATTTGCATGAACTCCACCGCTGAGACCAGGGGGGTCCTTAACGCAAAAAAAAAAGTTGTTCCAAAGCATGGTATTTTCAAAAGAGCCCGCGGACAGTACATGCCTTCACCCCGGTGTTCCCAATTGTTCAACCCTGAGTCCCTAGCCCCAAATTTGTATAAGCACACAACCATATGATCCTAGCCCCACATGTGTTGCATGATAGCATCCGAACCCTACCCCACACCGTGCACAATTCAACATGAACAAGAGCAATGCTTCTTTCAATCAAATCCAGTGACACAGCGTTTGACCACCCGAATGTTCCATCGCCGGCGGCACAGCTGATAACAAACCCCCTACAGCTGGTACAACCTTTGGAAGTGCACCCTGACACGCTCCATAAGCTCACCCTTCCCCCCGCTGACACTCAAGCCATGCTTCCTAGAAATGACTTTGAACTCAACTTTAGTCCACTCATGCACGTTCCCCCTCTCCATTGCCTTCAACACCGCCTCATCCACATCATACGCAAACACCAACTCTCATAGCGCACAACCGTCCGTAGCCAAATCTCCTGCGCCTCCACATGCCGTGAAAAGGTGAAGGCCATGTTGCATGCACGCAAAATCAGAAGTGGCCCACTTGTGGGCAAGGTGGCTACGTAACCCCTGCCGTCTCGGGGATCGCCATCGCTTCAGAGCGGGGGGCAGAATCAGAAGTGGCCCACTTGTGGGCAAGGTGGCTACGTAACCCCTGCCGCCTCGGGGATCCCCACCGCTTCAGAGCGGGGGGCAGAATCAGAAGTGGCGCCCAAAAGAGGGCGGAATTGCTATGTAACTCCTGCTTTCTCGGCGATCCCCAAAAAGGAGGGATAGACATGGCCCACGTTGGGCCGGGGCAAAAAGGCCACTCGGGGCGGCCCTTGAGGGGGGTCCTTAACAAAAAAAAAATCTCGTCCCTCAAGGACCCCCTGGCTGACACTAGATGGATTGGTGCTTGGATGGATCGTGTTGCTCATCAACTGGATGAAAGCCTGGCACTACAGACAAGACCACATCCCTCATTGCAGCGAGGAGATGGCCCTCTGTAGTTGTGGGCCGGTGCTCTGCCCGTGTGCCTTCAGATCCTCAAAGAACAAAGTGATTTCCCCAACGGCTCCGGCCACCGTGTTCTTCGGCGTGTGGTTCAGAATGTTGCAAGCCTTGCAAGCAGTCTCTGCCAATGCCATTTGTGGTGCATGAGCATCCTCAAAGGGTTGTTGTGGCATAGACAGGTGGCAACAATGATGGCCAAAAACAGCAACACACCCGGTCCATCACGAGCTGCTAGACAAGCATCTCATGGGCTTGGCCACTTGTTTTGCTGTAATGCAGTTTGCAGCTGTGTCTATGCCCAATCTTCTCTTTTGGATATACATGGGGCTGGGTCCTCATTTCGCTGTCAGCCGTGCGGGGTATGCCATTGTCGTATGGCCCTCTTTGGCGCTGTTGAGCGGATATGCGGCCGTCGGGTACGGGACCATGGGGGAGTCTTTGCACTGCGCGCGCACTGCGCGCTACTTTTAGACTATGTTCCCCCCGAAGAGCTCCCAAGCAAACCCCTTGGAAACGCCCTTAGAATTAGGTGACCCAAACTGCCCTAGCTCAAGAAAGCTGCAAACTACCTTCCCTTCACATAACACACATCATGCACAACTGGAAACGCCATGAACGGCGCATTGGTCGCCACCCTCAAGAACACAGAACTGTCTTTCTGTTCCACCTGTCTTCAAATCAAAAATTGCTGCAAATGCAAGAGTACACGCACGTACTCATGCAACTCCGTACCGGATCCCCTCCATATGTTCCTTACGATGCCCCAGTGCCACATGCGTGCAAACAAGTGCTCAATGCGTGCCCTATAGAAACCATGAACATCATTGTACTCCTTTTGCCGCTCGGTCAACGTCTTTCAACCGATAAATGGCCATGCCACATGGAGGCGCCCCTTGTATGCACCATCCATGGAGCCAATCTCATAATCCATACAATGTCCCTTCACTTTCCTCAATAGCACCGGAAGGTTGGGGCCCAAAAGAGGGCGGAAATGCTACGTCACCCTTGCATTCTCGGGGGTCCCCAAACAAAGGGGGACAAAATCAGAAGTCAAAACCTCCGCTAGGGGTCACCATGATGCCCCTAGGGGCCCCTAGTATCTCAAAGTATGGGTCTCTAGTACGGCCAGACGCCCAAATAGTTGCACTGCGCGCACTGCGCGCTGCAATGCGCGCGCACTGCGCTTGAGGCGCCCCCCATGGCCATGGCTCACGAGCTTAGCCCTCCACAATCCCAATACCACCGCCTCACCTTGCCGATCGCCTTTTCGTGCAACCGCTCCTCCAAATGCAGCAACTTAGTCATCAGATCCTTCATCAGCTTCTGCATACGGGAGCCTATCAAATGTGCCATGATGTTCGCAGTGTGCTCCTCTTTAACCACCAGCTCGTTGCCATCACCAGCCGTGGAACCTGTTGTGGAGTCGAAAGTCATTTCCTCCAGTTGCTTCCCAATCTCTTCGCTTTGTGGCATGGCCCTCACGCCCAAGGGGAGAGGCTCACACCTCCTTTCCCCTCAAAATGACAGAAAAATAGCCCAAGAAAGAGGGCACACATACAAAAGTTGAAATGAGGTTCAACTTGTGATATGGGCTCCGCCGACGAAATACCAAACACCGCCTTCTGCAATCTTTGCAATCTGTGTTCATGACACGTGCTCCTACGGTTCTTGGGTGACCCTAAGGTTTGTCAAAAAAGACCCAGCCCCCTGCAACACGGTCCCTCTCACCTTCACCGGCGACAATGATGGACGTCGGACGGAGCTCAAGCTATCATAGCATAGGAGAATGACCAGTTGGAACCCCGCAGGCCTAGTAATAGTCACACAACCCAAGGCGCATGCAACCCTCAGGCAGGATGGGTAACCATGAGTGGCGCGATGAGCAAATGCATGCCGTGGATTTGGACATCCTTTTGAACAAGGTGCTGCAACGGCTAGGTGACATTCTTGTGCAACAAGCGTTCATATGGAGAAACATCGCTGAATGTGCCATTGTGGTGCCGTCACCACACATGCGGATCACTGTGTTGAGCTGCATCATGGTTGTCACAACCAGGTGCACACAAGTACGATCGCACTGGGCGTTGATGGTGCCCCAGCACGGTGCATGGACATCGGATACAAACCGAGCTAGATTGTCAATCACGACAATCAAACTCGGCTGGAAGCATCCGCTCTTTGTTGAAGGCCCGGAGTAGAAGAAACAAAAGGCACAGAGGATACAACGATGTGTGCTTGCATGTGTTGCACGGAAACATGAAGCATAAACAGCCATATGCCACAAAGATTTTGCATGTGCTTGACCTTTGGCATTGGTGGCCCAAATTTGTTGTTACTTGTACCCCACACGGTGGCCATGTACGTCGAAAAGAACCCTGTATGTCACAGCATTCTGCATCATCGCATGCGAGATAGGGTTCTGCCCAATGCACCAATGTTCGACGACATCACAAGGTTGCAAAAAGACCATCTGGTGCTGCGGAAAACCACTATACATCTGATCACGATCGGACACGATCCGTATCAGAGTATTTCCAGTATTGGCCAGCGAGCAAAAGGGCCGCCTCCGGCCTATTTTTCTAGATCGGGCGTCTGCCGAAGGAGCTACAACCGCAGCAGGTGTGGTATGAGAATGTTTTGAATTTGATTTTTTTGCCCGTGTGTTTGGCGTTACGTATTGTAGGTGTTGTGGAACGCAAACTACGACATTGTCTAGACGGTGCAAGGTGGGTGGAATGTGGGTGCACCTCATCACTAAAAGCGCCAGTTTGCATCGGCACGGTGGCGAGGAGAGTCATCATTAGGCATCACTTTGGCGCATGCCGAACACTCGGTGCCAACGTACTAGTATGACAATTCACATGTGCAGGCTCAAGTTGGCCTGATCACGAGGTTTCTCCGGCTACTCCAGCCCCTCAAGCTGGGATGGACGCCACACACAGTTCGCTCAAGTTGGTGTTGTGCGCATCGACGAGTGGGTCGGCGCCAACCTACCTGCGTGGGGGGAGGGTCTTCCTACAATAATGGAACGTGCTTGCCATGCGTGTAATGTCTGTGATTTGCATTTGGTATGGTTTTCTTGGTAAGACAAATTTTTACAAGTGCACACATAGGTCCCTGTGCCGGTGGCCCCCTCCTGGCATAGCATGGTACGGCAACGCACAGCATGGTTCAGCATGGCACAGCATAGGCACCGGCGACGGTAGCAATAGTCGGGCACGGACTCCAGTACGAGTGGTACCCTGCTGAGCAGGAACACAGTACGCAGGCGTTCTTGGATCCCAGTGAGGTCTCTCTGGCATGACACGTGTTGGGTGTACAGCACAGAACATGCAGGGCAAATGGAAGAGGGGGGCACAGGGCCCTGGGTGGCACTCGGACCGATAGATCTGTAACCCAGGGAAGGTAGGAGCCAGGCACTGCGTGCAGTAGCCAGGACAGGGTGCGTTGCACGGGGTGAGATGGGGAGGGGGATGGGCGTGGGCCCACCGTATCCCCAGGGAAAAACTTGCTGGCACTGCAACGCTCTGCCCTGTGCATCCACGGTGCTCTGTGGCGTGATGCCGTTGGGCTACTGAAACCTGTGAAACCTGTGGGCACTGCCATAACCCTTAGCACTGTCATGGAGAGGGAGAGCATAAGGGAGGAGGGGAGATGGCTGGAATCGGGGCTGCGATGGATAAGACCCCACCAGGACAACAGGATCCTGTGTGAGTCCGGAAAGACGGACTCCATGAACTGGCGGCGGCTGGGTCCCTCAAGCTCAATGACTATGTGATCACTGCAGGCTGCTGCCAGGACTTCCAATACAGCCAGCAGGGCACTGTGTAGACGGGCATAGATGACTGGGCAATCTTGAACGTGAGCGAACTAGTTACCCTCAGTGATGCCACAGTATCTACATGGCGGTACGCTGAAGAACATGCGAGGCAGAAGGGAGATGGTGCGCAGATAGGCTGCTACCCTGTGCTGTTCCAGTGAGACGTCATCGGACAGACAGATTGCCTGCCATACCTGTGGGTCATAGCCGCTTTTCCGGGTGTCCACTGTCAGTGGGGCATTGGTCCCCATGGCATGATCATGCACGTGCTCTAGCAATTTGGTGTCGGAAAAAACCAGTGCGTGGTCGTACCACCAGACTTTTGGCTGGTGTCGGAGGAGCAGGAGAATGTCATGCAGTGGAAAGCGTTGGGCGGGGTGGTCTCTGCCCCAGGATGCGAGTGTGTGAGCTCTCTGCTGCCAGCCCTGTGCGATGCCTTGGGATCCGGTATCGTGTTGCGCTGGTGTCCAGTACTCACTGACTCTCTCCCAGACGGAGAGCCCTAGTATGTGTTTGGCGACTCTGTCAACCCATGGGTCTACCTGGACCCAGCGCTGAAAATCCTGGAGTAGTGCAGCTGAGCTGTCGCAGATCAGGTGAATGGTGGCGAGGGTGTGGCGGCAGAGGTAGACTGCAATGAGCTTTCCCAGCCACTCGAGAGCTGAAGCAGAGGCCGCTACAGACAGGAAGCCCCATGTTATCTCCTGCACCTGGATTCCATTGGTGATTAAGATCCCGATGCCCGTACCCTGTGCTGTCCCTATCACCCCTTGATGCAGGCCACCATCTGTGACAACAAAAAGGTGGGAGGAGGACATGAGGGCAGGCATCAACTCTGGAAGTGACGCATTGGGCAGGCTGCTGGGAGGTTCACATGAGATGCCATACTGAGCGAGGAGCCTGCCGGCTTGGCTGGCATCATCATCTCCTCGAGGTAGGGGGTAGGAGGTTTGGTACTGCAGCAGGACTCGCACTGTGGTATTTCTGCCATCCAGGGCCTCATGGTACCCCAGGAGAAAGAGAAGGTCTGACCTGGTGCGAATGTCAGGGCAACCCCATCCAAAGTGATTGATGGGGATGGTGAGGGCGGCCACTGGAGTATCTTGGGGGAGGTTGGGAAGCGCCCTGAACGCGACATTCACCGGGGGCCGTGGTTGTTTTTTTTTTCCAGGCTCAACAAGTTCAATGAGTGTAATGTGAGCTCTCAGGCAACAGCCTGGGTCAAGAAGTAGGGCATATAGTACAAACGAGGGCTCCACATTTGTCATGTGTTCCAGCTTTACCTGGGGAACTGTCTCTGTTCACTACCTGCTTGGTCTACCCCTTGTATATGCACTACGCAGTGCCACGCCTAACAGCTTTATGTTGTTGGTGAAGCTCACGTATTCTCCTGTAATGTTGAGACCCATAGAGTTATCCCACCTTCTCAGGTCACCGGGGGCCATAGTTGTTCTGGGGCTGTAGGGGGGATGAAAGATCCCCGGGCAACGAAATCTATCGGGGCTACAGCATATGCATGCAAACATCTCGGTGCCAACTGGAAGGGGGGGCGATAACGATACACAAATGCCGTCAATTTTTCGTTTTCTTGCTGATTTTGGGCAAGGACAAAGGGGGGAGGGGGGGTACTATGGGACCCCTCCCTTCCCCCCTTCCCAGTGGTGCTGGGTTGTTGAAAGGGAGCCCTGCCCGTGCACAGGGCGCCTACCCCCAGAACCAGCTTCCATAGAATGCTCCCACGGGGAGAGACCAATGGCCCACAAGGGGACACCCTGCCCAAAGCATGCGCCATGCAAGACAACGGTCCCAGGGGCAACATACCCCCCCTCCCCCTTTGCGCAAGCACGGCCGCGGTCCCAAAAGGCCAGGCAAAACAGCGGTTCAACGCCCACCCCGCGCTGAGACAAGCCCATGCTGGCGCGCGACACACATGCCAGCAAAGCACGGCACGTGACAGCCACGCCGGGAAAAGCAATGTTAGCCATGGCCGAACATCACATCCAAACAAACCGCATGGGGCTGCAATGCGTGGTACGATGTTGTCATGAACACAATGCACGGCCACAGAAATGAAGGAGCCCCTCTTTGCCTCTACAAGCGCGTCACAAACGCCCAATCCCGCATTCAGGACCACAAAAACACTGGTCCCACAAAAGCCTGCAAACAGCGGTTCAACGCCCGCTCCGCTGCTTGGACAAGCGCGTGCTTGCACAAGGAGGGGGGGGGGGGTTACCCCCTCCCCCTTGCGCAAGGAGGGAGGGGGGGGGGGGGGGTTACCCCCTTCCCCCTTGCGCAAGCACGCTGATGGTCAGGGAAACAACGGTCAGGCGGGGCCCGCCGTGCTTGGACGAGGCAGTGCTTGCGCACGGGGGAGGGGGGGGGGGGCTACCCTCCATTAAACAGCACCCAACAGGTGCCCCGCGCGTCCCATGCACGCCCTGCGCAGCCGGATTCCCTCCAAAGCAAAGCCACCCGAATGGACTCAACACGACACTCTTAATGCAGCCAAGTGGCCAGACCAATGGATGCGGAGCCTCTGAGGGCAGTAGAATTTGCCCCAGCAGGACTTCGGTGCCAAAACGGCGCGGCCCCTTGCGCTTCTTGGACAACGTCCCCTGGCCATGAGGCAGTCAATCTTGTCTCCGGTCTGTGGACAAGCTTGGTCCAGGCGGAAGAGGGGCCCACGTAGGCCCAGACATACATGAGCCAAAACGGTGGGGAAGGGGGGGGGGCAGGATTGTGAGGCTGGTGCTCAGGAGGGGGGCTTTGGTATCCGCTGCCCACCTCCCCCCTCCCTTTTCTGTGCACCGAACACAGGGGCTGTCTTTGATACCAAGAGGGAGCGGCACGCCCCGTGCACCCACGCCCACTACGTTCGGCGTTCTGAGCACCAAGACAAGAGGGAAGTAAGTCATGGAGGTCAGCAGGCAAAGTCGATATCCGCGCAAAGCAAAGTCTCGTACCACCCCCCCCCCTTGTCCAAGCAATGGCAAACAACCAGAAATGCACGGAACCAACGCCTGGTGTTGCTTGGACACGGGCGTTGCTTACGCATTGCACTGCGCATGGTACACCCCCCCCACTTGTCCACCCCCCCCCCAGGGACGACGGTTCCCCCTCACCCGGGGGGGGGGGAGCGTCACCAAATGACAGTCTCTCCCCACCCCCGGGGGGGACGGACACCAAACAACAGGAACCTGAACTATACTATACCCAACTGAAATTTTCCTTCGGCGCCTTCGGTGCCTGTGATTTCCTATCGATTTCTTATTGTTCATGGGCCAAGTGACGGTCCCCCCCCCCCCTGGAGGTGGGGGGGGATGGACAACGGGGGGGGGGATGGAGAAGAGGGGGGGGGGGGGTTACATGCGAAAGAAAAGGTGTAGTATTCTAACATCCAAGGGGCAGACTATGCCACAAAGGCCATCATGCCCCAATCAGCTTCCCTGACACAAAATATGACCATCCTGCATCTCAAAACGGATCAGACAGCCCACATAACACACAGGAGGGCCCGTTGAACACTGCACCGCCAAAACCCACGGTGCCAAAATTGACGGAACCAACGCCGAGTGTTGCTTGGCCATAGGCGTTGCTTGGCCATAGGCGTTGCTTGGCCATAGGCGTTGCTTGGCCATAGGCGTTGCTTGGCCATAGGCGTTGCTTGGCCATAGGCGTTGCTTGGCCATAGGCGTTGCTTGGCCATAGGTCTTGCTTGGGCATAGGCGCTGCTTGGGCATACAACGACGCCGGGCGTCACCCTCCAGACCCACTCCGGCATTCTCAACAGCGCTTCATGTATCACGCGGCAGAGCCGCCACACGCAGCGTTCAAATTGTTCAAATCGATAGGCGTTGCTGGGACAAGGGGCCTCACAAGGCGTGGACCCGCCACTGTGCTCCAGCCATGCCTGCCTGCCCACGGCCTTCATTTGCCTTCTCAGCTCGTTGCATGTCCGGCCGGCCATTGGAATGTCGAGTGGCAAGTTGTGCATCCCTCTTCCCTCCCTGGATGGGTTGAGAGACAAGGGGAGGGGGGCTACTGGTTGGGGGAGTGCAAGGGGGCGGGGGGAGTCCGGCCCAGGCGAGAACGGCAGAGCCGTGTTGCCAACAGGACACTACAGTGGAGCTCTCGCAATCCATGGTCAGAGCTGAACAGCGCTACCAGGGGGAGGGGGGGGGGATATTCCGTGCAGGGGGAAATATGAATCTACAAATTCTGGCGCGACAAAATCTGTGCCACTTCTTAAAATCAGCGAGCAAATGATGTCTGGTTCCCAATAATTGCTCATGAGAAACAGTGGGCGCTTGCTGCTACTACCTGCACAAATCCTTAAAAACACCGAACAAATTGCATACGAATTTTTTGTACCAAATTTGAAATGCAGAAATTCTGGCTTGTATACCCCCCCCCCCCGGTATGGTTGTCCCCGGGAAGAGCGGGAGAGGGCAGAGTTTTCCTTGGGGGGGGGGGGGGGCTGTGGGAGGGAGCCCCCCGCAGGAAACCCTGAGTTGTTAGAGATGCCGAAGGCCTAAACTGACTTGCGCTGCAAGCGGCAGAAAAAAATTTTGATTGGCCAAAGATCCGGAGAAAAATTTGCCCAATCACTTGAAGGGGTGGGGGGTGGGGGGTGTCAGACCCCCCCCCCCCCGGAGATGCTGAGTTGTTAAGCAAAACTCTGGTGGAGGGGGGCTGCGCCCTCCCATGGAGGACCCTTCGCCCCCCTGGTGGGAGGGGGAACTGGCACCAAACTTGCTCCCCCCCCCCCCTTGTCCTGCCCCACCCCAGGGAAGACGGTCCCCCACCACCCCCTGGGGGACGGTTGCCAAGTGACGGTCCCCCACCCCCCCAGCCCCCCATGGGGAACCGCACTCCCACCGTACACGCACATTTGCAGGCACAGAAATTGCAGCATAAACCGAATGCATTTGGCATAAGATGCGGTCAAAGGGCTGCCAATGTACGGAGGCCTACTCCTTGACCAGCTCGGTGTAAAATTTCTTGGTCCAGCTCCACTTCACCTTGAACTCTTGCACATGCTCTCCACTTTCCACTGGAAGGCTTTGGGCAGCACTCTTGCGTGGTGGTTTTGCCCTTTTGGTAGGAGGCTTGGCAGGCGCAAGCAGGTCTTTGGGAACCCATTTCCCTTGAATGTCCCTTGTAAAATACAACTTGTTGCGCCAAAACAGGTTCCCCCGTGGAGCGGATGAACATTACATACGTCCCAAGGGGGGAACATGGTTGTGCTGTCAAGTTCCATTTCAGCGAAAGTGAGCAAAATGTCCTGCCATGAGTGCAAGGGATACAAGTGGCAGTGCCCCACAACACAGTCACCCACACAACAACACAATGAGCCGCAACGAAAAATTTTGTGTTGACCAAGTGCCGGTTGATCGGGGGGTGTGAGTGAGTGGGCGCCTCTCGCCCGGTGCGGGTGAATGGGCCGGCCAGGGCCCCGGCCCTGGCCACCACCTCTACTCACACCCGCTGCAGCTGCTCACGGCGTCTCGGCGACAACGAGCGTACACAGCCCCCCAACGATGCCACCGCCCCAGAGGACTGTCGGTAAGGGGGTGGCCAAGATCATCCGCAGCGGCGGTGTTCGTGCGGACGTCGGAGGACGACGAAATAGTGGGCGAGGGCATCAGATGCAGTGCAAACACATTTGCGCGACGCGCATGCGTGTGTCACCACACAGAACCCTTCAGCGATGTTGGCGGTGATGTTGGACAAGGGGGAGGGGGGGGGGTCCAGGTGGGTGTGGGGCGGTGGGGCGGGGCGGGGCCCACCGGTGGGTGGTGCGCCACCCAATTGTGGTGGGAGGCGCCGGGCACCGGGGATGGGCTGACCTGGGCTGTGGGTATGGGCGAGGCAGGGGGGGGGGGGGGCAGGCCTGGTATCTCGAAGGGGGGCTGGGGGAGCTGGCTGCCGCAAGGGAGTGGGGGTGGGGGAGGCCGGGGAGCATGGAACGGCCACCTGCTTCCTGAGCGCGGATCCCCCATAGTTTTGCTGGTGCCGTTCTCGGTGGCTGCCCTTACCCCTGCCCCACCCCCGCGCCCCTGCACAAATCAAGGCCTGACACAGCGATGTAGGGGGATGGTGCCATGGGTCCATCCCCCGCCGGCGCAGCACCACACAACCATACGGACGGGGGAGGCTCCGTCGGTCGCATGGCGGTGCTACCGGTCATCTTCAGACCTCGATGCCGAGGCTTTCGAGAATCCGGGGGACGCAGGGGACGCCGTGTGGGCGCCCGAGGGTCGCGGTGAGCGTCGGGCTGCCACGAGGGGCCGAGGGTCGGGGCCCCTTGCCGCATCCACTGCGCAGAAGCCGGTGCCCGGCCCCCTCGCGCGGGCCTTGGGGCTGCCGGGGGAGGCAGGGGCAAGTCCGCGATGCGGAGATGGGGGGTCCGCAAGCGCCGTTGGTGTGAACAGGTCTGGGGTGTTCAGCGGCGGGTGGGGGGGGAGGGGGGGTTTCGGCCGCATTTTTTTTGGGGGGGGGCTGACTCGAAGTGTTCACGAGTACTCAAGACAGTTCTTGGAAAGCGGGGGACTCAAGTACCCTCCCCCCCCCCTTGTCCAGCCCCCTCCCCCCCCCCAGGGGCATACACCGCTTCCGAACAACCAATTCTGGTATCACCCAACTAAAGCTTTTCTTCGGCGCTTGTGATTTCCTGTTGATTTCTTATTGTTCATGGGCCAAGTGACGGCCCTCCCGTGGGGGGGGGGGGGGTGGCTGGACATGGGGGGGGGGGGGTGAGGGTACATGATGCAGTGGATCCCTGTCGGACAGGGCACAGGGCGCAGACCCGGAGCTAATGTACAAGGGAAGAGTCGGGGGGGGTCTTCGCACGCATGCTCACGGGTGGGGCAACCGTCTGAGCGGCGCAGGCCTGTCGGCCAGGGCCCCTTTTAAGACCCGGGGTGTCGCCCCCCCCCCCCCCTCCCCCCCCCTTCCCGCCCCCCGTAGTGCTGAGTTTGTGGAGGCACCGAAGGGCGCCGAAGAAAGTCGTTGATTGGCCGGAGGCCCGGATGAAAGTTGGCCCAATCTTTGAAAGGGGCGGGGGGGTGGCCCCCGCCACCCCCCCGCCCCGACCCCCGGTGGCGCCGAGTTGGGTAAAGGAGCCCTGCCGTGGACCTGCCCGAGACATGGACGTGAGAGGGCACGCGTACGCACCCCATTGCACGACTGGGCCTGGCGAGGGCCCGGAGGCCTTCCCAAGGAGGGGTCCTGAGGCCCCTTGAGCCGATCTGGCCCCATCTCCGCCGGCCGCGCGCCGCACCCCAACCGCCCGGTGGCGCATACCGAGGGGCAGGGCGAATGGGGGGCTTTGCCAACGGTGAAGGTCTGCAACGTGCGGACCGCCACCATCGGCTGCTCTCGAGAGTGGGGGGGGGGCGGGGGGGCGAGAGGGGCCGCCGAACGGGGCCGCCGAGAGGGGGGGGGGGGGGAAGGCATAGGGCGCAGGGGCCCTGCGGCGAGTGCACCAATGAAAGAAAGGGAATGGGTCTGGCAGACTGTGCCGCTGTGGTAGGCCCTTCGGGGCATCGGGGCAGGAACCCCCGCGCCCAATGTGAGGGAGTGCGCGAGAGGGGCCCTCCTTCGCAGACCCCCCGTGCAATGACCGCACCGGCGGCGGAAGTGCCGGTTGATCGGGGGGTGTGAGTGAGTGGGCGCCTCTCGCCCGGTGCGGGTGAATGGGCCGGCCATACGTCCCAGGGGGGAACATGGTTGTGCTGTCAAGTTCCATTTCAGCGAAAGTGAGTAAAATGTCCTGCCAAGAGTGCAAGGGATACAAGTGGCAGTGCCCCACAACACAGTCACCCACACAACAACACAATGAGCCGTAACAAAAATTTTTGTGTTGACCAAGTGCCGGTTGATCGGGGGGTGTGAGTGAGTGGGCGCCTCTCGCCCGGTGCGGGTGAATGGGCCGGCCAGGGCCCCGGCCCTGGCCAACACCTCTACTCACACCCGCTGCAGCTGCTCGCGGCGTCTCGGCGACAACGAGCGTACACAGCCCCCCAACGATGCCACCGCCCCAGAGGACTGTCGGTAAGGGGGTGGCCAAGATCATCCGCAGCGGCGGTGTTCGTGCGGACGTCGGAGGACGACGAAATAGTGGGCGAGGGCATCAGATGCAGTGCGAAGATATGCGTGCGACCTGAGGCCCTCCCACGGGGATGTTACGCAAAAGGGGGGGCGAAGGCAGAGTCGTTCAGCGATGTTGGCGGTGATGTTGGACAAACGGGGGGGGGGGGGTCGACGGGGTGGCCTTACGGTGGGCGTGGGGGGGTGGGGCACGGGGCAGCCACCCAGTCCGCTGGCCAGGCACGCATTGGAGCGGAGGAGGGGTGGGGGGGGAGGGTGCGGGGTTTGGACCCGGGGGGGGGGTCTGAAAGAGGGGGGGGGGGGTTGGCACAAGGCCCAAGGGGGGGGGGGGTTGACCCTCCTCCTTTGCCAACAGGATCCCCAAACATCTTTGGCGCTGAAGGCACCGGGAATTTTGTTTTGCATACAAAAGCCCATACTTGGTTGACCCTCCTCCTTGTGAACAAAGGTCACAGTGCAAAGGCAAACTCAAAGCAATGAATTTGTGGCAAAACCTGTGCCCACAATAAGACAGTGGCAATTCATGGCAGTCCATTTTCATGGAGACATACCATTCAACGTGAACAATTGACTCATACCCTGAACATGACCCTGAGGACCCAAAGGCGGCGAAGAAGATTTTCGGGTGACTTGGAAGGCAGGGGAGGGGGGGGGGGGATCCGGGGGAGGGGGGGCTCCTCCTTACAATTTTTTTCATTCTGATGTGCCCCTGTCGCTGGCCCCCTCCCTCTAAGGGCCAGCGGGCGGTGGGGCCGCGGCCGCCGCCTCGAGCCCCCCCGTCCGGATCGTGCCCAGGCGGTGGCTGGAGGCGGCGGTGCGCGGCACGTGGTGGTGGGGCAGGGACCGGTTGCTGAGGGGCCCCAGCACCGCCGTGGGCACGCTGAGCATGGGGCTCATGCCGGGCCGGCCCCGGATCACGAAGTCGGACCCGGTGGAGACCGTGGACGCGACCTGATTGAGGCTGAAGGCCGACAAGTTGTCGTCGTCCTCCGGCGGCGCGACGAGGCTGCCGCGCTCGGACGCGGTCGGCTCCGGGTAGAAGGCGCGCATGCTCCCCGCCGGCGACCCGCTCACGGGGTCGGAGTCGTCTTCGCTGCGGTCGTGGCGGCTCAGCTCGACGGCCTGGTTGAGCATCTCCGCGACCCCGACCGGGTACGTCTCAGTGCTGTTGGAGGGGTCGCCGGTGCTGCTGCTGCGCATGCTGCGCATGCTGCGCTGGGACTCGCGGTGGGCGAGGCGGACCCCCGCCCGGTACGCCCCGAGCGGAGTGCGGTGCGTGACCGTGGAGCGGTCGGAGGACCGGTTGGAGTCGATGCCGTCGGTGTCCGGGGTGTGCAGGTACGTGTGCATCTCCCCCTTGCCCTTGATTTCCTGCGGGCCGCGGGCCTTGAAGGTGAACTCGGCCTGCAATCGATGAATGGGTGGGAGGATGTGGGTGTGTGTGTCCCATAAAACCAGGCTATCCCCGGCCGCTCTGTTCCTGGGCTGAGGGCCTGTGGACGCTGGAGCCCAAGGGAGGGAGGGAGGGAGGGAGGGAGGGAGGGAGGGAGGGAGGGAGGGAGGGAGGGAGGGAGGGAGGGAGGGTGGGTGGGAGGCTGGGAGGGAGGGAGGGAGGGTGGGAGGGAGGGAGGGAGGGAGGGAGGGTGACTGCTGTGCCCCGCGGCGTGTTCGCAGATGTGGGCAATGGCGGCCATGCCCTGGATAACCTTGTGCCACAGGGTAGGGCATCGCAGGTGGGCATGTGCTATTCTGCACTCATATGTTTGCCCACACGCTACAGCGTAGGCAGGGAGGGAGGGAGGGAGGCAGGGAGGGAGGGAGGGAGGCAGGGAGGGAGGGAGGGAGGGAGGCAGGGAGGGGGGGAGGGAGGGGGGGGGGGGGGTTGGCGCAAGGCCTCGGTATCTAATTGTTTGCCGTTGGCGGCGCCTATTGGCCTCTCGCCACCGCTCACTCTGACCCTCTGTGGGCCCGAACGTGTTTGGTTGTGTCAACGGAGCCCCCGGATGATGTGTCCTGTTTGACTACTCGGCTGTCCCGGAGACGGGGCTGTTGCCCATACCGTTGACCCGGTGCATCCAGATGCAGACTCCGAGTCCATGGGAGGAGGAGGAGGAGGAGGAGGAGGAGGAGGAGGAGGAGGAGGAGGAGGAGGAGGAGGAGGAGCGCCAGCGTCGGTCCTGCGTATAGCAGGCCGCTGCTTCGTCCCAGCTGGGCCAACGTAGATACAGGGGAATGGCTGAACACCTAAGACCGCTCCTCCTGGCAAGCCGTCCAGGTGTGGGCGTCGGCTTACAGCAACGCTACGGTTCGATCCACCGTCGGGTCTTCTATCCGCAAGCCACCGCAAGCCACAACTGCCCTAGTCCGTCCAAAGAGACTTTCCAAGAAGGGTTGGGAGAAGCGGCAGGTCTTCCGGGGCTTCGCCTCCGACTTGAGATGCCGCTGGGCAGAGAAGGACATGGCCCAGCACGTGGTAGCTGATACCTGCCACCACGGCACACCGCCATCACAGGGATACATCTTGGCTGGTTTTTGCCCCGAGGTTGGGCCTGCCCCGCTTTACGGTAAGTAGGCCGTTGCCCCCTGCCACAGCTAGGGACAGGGAGGGAGGAAGGGAAGGAGGGAGGGAGGGAGGGAGGGAGGGGGGGGGGTTGGCATGTCGCCTTGGATTTGTTGTTCTCGTCTGCAGCTGGCGGCGCCTAGTGGCCGATCGCCATTTGCTGCCCTTCCCTTCCCTTTCCTTTCCTTGAATGAAGGTCCACCAAAGCCGCTGTTTTGGTCCGCCGTTTCTGTTTCTCCATCGGCGGCGGGTTGCGTCAACCAACACATTCAGGATCCATCAGAGGGGGGGGGGGCGAGCGAGCGAGAACGAGACCTGCAGCATTTCATAAACACGGTGAGTGACTTGCGTGAGCTCCGGCAACCCCGTCGTCTCCATGCGCGAGGCGGTGTTGACAGTGTCCCCCCACAAATCGTACCGGAACTTGATCTTGCCGATGATCCCCGCCACCACGGGGCCGCAGTCCATGCCCGCGCGCAGCTGCAGCCGCTGGTCCCCCAGGCGGTGGTGCCCCACGATCGCGTGCATCGCGGTGCAGAGCTGCAGCACCGCCCGCACCGTGGCGACCCGGCCCGC
The DNA here is from genome assembly GCA_964036045.1 of Eutreptiella sp. 'Long Island Sound 2002'. NCBI lineage: Eukaryota > Euglenozoa > Euglenophyceae > Eutreptiales > Eutreptiaceae > Eutreptiella > Eutreptiella sp. 'Long Island Sound 2002'. The sequence goes on along the minus strand of OZ038402.1, from coordinate 1,163,633 downwards.
CTGCACCCCCGCCGGGGCGAAGGAGGCGCACATGTAGCAGTCCCCCATCGTCTTGATCTTCTCCACTCGGAGGCCCTGGCAGGCGTCGTCCACGGCGGAGAAGAGCGCGTCCAGCTCCCGCACCAGCCCCTCGGGGTCCCCCCGGGTGCCGACCAGCGCCGTGAAGCCGACCAGGTCCCCGAACATGACGGCCGCGAAGTCGTGGGTCTGAGGCGCGAGGGCCTGCACCCACTGCCGCGGGGACTCGCGGCACGGGGAGGAGGGGGGGTCGTCGCTGGCCTGCCTGGCGCGGAGCGCGTCCAGCATGCTGGCCGCCAGGGACGTGGGCAGGATGTGGTTCAGGAGGGCGCGGGTGATGTGCATCTCGGAGCGCAGCCGGCGCTGGATGGCGGCGTCCATGGGCCGGGGCGCGGGGCAGAGGAAGCTGCTGGGGGAGTCGGCGCTCTTAGCGGGGGAGCAGGGGGAGCCGACGAAGGTGCTCGGGGCAGGCGTCACGCGATGCTCCTGTGAAAAATTATCAAGAAGAAATGCCGCCCCCCGCCCCCCTTGTAATCCCCCCCCCTAATGTCAGGCCGCCCCCCCCCCCCATTGCGGGGGGTGTGACCTCATTAAAAAACAGACAAATGCAAACCAGAGGCAACAGTCCGGCATAAGTGCAGCTTTATTCTCTATGCCAAACCTGGTTCAACCTCAAGACACACACTGTGTCTGAAACAGAAAACGGAACCACATTTGGGGGGGGGGGGGCGGTCACCAAGTGACGGTCCCCCCATGCAAGGGGTGGGGGATTGCAAGGGGTGGGGGATTGCAAGGGGTGGGGGATTGCAAGGGGTGGGGGATTGCAAGGGGTGGGGGATTGCAAGGGGGGGGGGGGGGGCAGAACGCGAATTTGAGCTGGGGCCACAGGCCACCAGCGTTTACAGTCCTCTGCCCTACTGACTGGGCTATCCCCGCCAAACTCCCCAGACAACTGCGCATACCAACGTGCAGACGCGCACCAAGGCCACGGCTGTGAGGAGCGACGCGGCGAACACGAGCAGGTCGTGCAGCAGCAGCCCCACGGGCTCGGAGTGCAGCGATGGCCCGAAGGCCTGCTCGCAGGCGTCCGGCCACGATGCGGGGCAGACCCACTGCACCGCCGCGGCGGTGGCCCCCTTGACCAGCACCAAGACGCACGTGATGCCGAGGGAGAGGTTGGTCCCCCCGCCCACGCCGACGAACAAGGGCAGGGCGAGGGTCACGAACTGGGTGGGCAGCTGCCCGGCGTGGACTACGTCCAGGACCATGAGCCAGACCCAGTGGACGGCGGTCAGCAGCGGCAACGGCGGAGGGCGCTTGGCTTTGCAACAGCGGAGCAGGCCCATGGATGCGACCAGCAATGCCGTGAGGTGGGCCGCAAGGCAGTAGGACGTGGCGGCGGCAGGCCACGGGAAGCTGACGAAGCTGAGGACGCTCAAGCCCACCGTCAGCAGTATCAAGAAAAAGCACCAAATGATGGTGACAGCTTTGTGCCGGACCATTGGCAGGCTGTCTCCATCTTCGATCCCAAATAAGACCGTTTGGCTCCAATAACCGCTGGCCTCACCTTGGGCATCTGGGGACATTGTCATGCCACAAGAGCACGCCTGTGCAACGTTCGAAAAACAAGAAAATTACGGATGAAGCAAACCGCCACGAACATGGCAGTCCAGACACATTGCGCAATGCAAGACTAAGTTTGACCATCTCATGATTTTGAGGCACTTATCTGGGAGCAAAAAAAATGGTGGGGGGGGGGGGGGGCTTAGGTCAGTGGGGCTTTCAAGGTGTGTCTATGGGGGCGTTTTTGCACAGCGCGGCAGGCGACAGGTCTGCCGTCGGTAACGAGGTAGAACCGTCTCATAGGAAATGTTTTCGTTCGGGCTCGGTGCTTTTGTGCTTGTGTCGTGCTCTGCGTGTGCGTGTGCTTGTGTGTACGCGCATTTCAGTGCATGGCGTGTGTGTGGGAGGGGGAGTGTGTGTGTGTGTGTGTGTGTGGGTGTGGTTTGTCTAAAGCTTGCAAAGAAGCAGAAAAGGTCGAATCATTAGTGGCATACCATACTGTAGGGTGTGTGTGCGCGGTTGTGTGTCGCGCCCTGTGTTCGTATGTTCCTGCGTGGTTGTGTCGTGCCCTGAACTGCATGGCAACTTGCAAGAGCAAGCTCAACACCAACAAAAGCATGCTCACAAACGTATTCGAAGCTCGAGAACATGGAACGCTGGGGTATTCATGAAAAGTCTGACAACACAATAGTAGAGCACTAAATCTTCGTTGTGAAACATTTGGCAGATCCCCTACGATGGGGGTGCCAACAAAACCTTGGCAGGTGTAGAAAGGGTACTCCACTGGTTCGACACATCTTTTGGTTTTGCTTTCACAGCACCGATGATACTGTTAGGACTCTTCGCGTGTGAACATCTCCTTGGCTACTTGTGGCTTGTCGGCTCTTCACGACTATTGGTCTGCCATCTATCTTACCTATCTTGCCTATTATGCATATATTGTCATTGTCATTGTCATCTTCAACAGAGCAACCTTTGTCACTTAAGCAATTTGTGGCCCGTGTGGAGGATCACCTTCCTTAGAGCGTGATACCTCACAATGAGTGTGACAACCGCATCGTCCACTGCCGTGTACCCCATCGTCGGACACTGCTTGCATGGCATAAAACCGGCTTGTGAATTTGTTCTCATGCTTGCTAAACTTCGGCCCATTGGCAACGACGGCGTTAACACGACATTCGTTTCTCTGTGGCAGCACATGCAAGTGCAAAGTCGTCTCCTAACGGCAACGCAAATGCGACATGAGGCTCTATTCTTGAGACCTCAAATGTGTATCACAAACACGAATTGAGAAAAGTGACGAAACGTGAGAAATTGGGCTGGGCTTGTGTTGTATATTTGCATTCATAGACACACCAAGTTCTCACATGTGTGACCAACACATGTTGATGTGAATCATGCACCGCAATGTGAAAAGCCAAGATGTTGCAAAGTATTGCACATCGAAAAGAAACATAGGCAAAAAACTTAAACACGAAACATGGTTTGGTTCCTGCTACCCACATCGGTGTTTTTCAATGGCATTAATTCTCCCGCCGTCAAAGCGGCCTCACCGTGGGTTGACTAAACGTGAATGCCGAGCCAAAGCTCATCGAAAGCCGGCATTATGGACGTACTTGAGGAAACCAAGTGTGCCAGGGCTACCAACCAGTTTTAGTGAATATCTTGGGCTCAAACGCAAGAGAAGGTTCGTGGTCCATTGAATCTTTGGAGGAGGTTGTAAGCCCGCGTAGAAACCAAAGACAACTTCTAGTTTCAATGGTCTTTGTCCCAAAACCCACGAAAGGTTTGGTCTTGCTTGCTCGCCACTCGGCTAAGACGTCATGGAGGTTCATCGATTATGGCCGTCTCTTACAAGCCCTTGCACCACATACCCTTCCAAGCCGTCTTGCGTTTTCTCGAATATGTCTCCGTATCATCGGAGGCTGAAATTCCCACCAACTAAATCACAAAGCAAGCTTCCTCACAAAGACTTAAGACCTCCTTTCGAGAACCGACGTACAACCGGCTCCGTGTCCACGAGGAATAGGAACAAAGAAGTACCCAAGCATAGAAAGCGTCGCATCTTCGCAAGAACTACGCCGTGTGACACCGCACTATTCTTTGTGATTTTATCTTTGGCTTGGTTTCTCATGACGTGCTCCTAGTTAATGGGTTTCTCATCATCAAGATCCACATAGTTGAATGGGTGCTCGTGCGGTCATATTACACAACATAGTCATGTCTGAATTCCTCATCTCCATCATCCAAGCAGTCGGCCCTAGGAATGTTTGATGTGCACGTCAATTGCCCACATTATGAAGGATGGGTGCTCCAACGCAAGAAATATTGCAAGGACGTGGGCACGAACACCCGGGAAATTAAAAGATACTCTACTTGCTTTCATGGGTTCCGCCCACACCTTCTAGAAGATCGTCTCGACGAAGAAAGTCACACACCACAAAAACAGTGCCGAATACCTTCCGGACTTGTGATCCACAGCAAGGAGCTCAAGGTAAGCACAAGGCAAGCACAATCAATAGCGGAGAGGTAGTCCGTTGGATAGAGTATGTAGAGCACACAAAAAACATGCCTCTCGTGTTGTTCCCGCGAGCATTGACAAATATGTGCCCAACTACCTTCACTACAACCCACCATTTGTGATATCCGCTCGTGAAATCACAAAGATAAAATCTATAGCTTTCCCAACTCTTTTACGAGGCCTCCTTGATGGAAGCGGGGCTCGTTGTTGGGAAAGTCATTCGAAGGCAAGTTGCCACAATCCCATTATTGCCCCCTCGGCACCGTTGTGCACTCGGTGAGCATTGAGATCAACATTCCACTCTCGCCCACAAGTCTCTTACATGGAAGAATGTACTATGATGGTTGAGCAAATGCAAGCGAAGGCATGTGAACGCTTAATGATGGAGCATTGCGGTAGTACGCATCTTGTTCAAGTTGAAACAAACACAAATCCGCAAGCGACAACTCGTCACTGATGCATCATAAGCAAGTTGGCCCCCTCCCCTCTCAACGGCGGAAGCACGTCAACGGGCAGAAGAGTTGTAAACGACATCACACAGCCACCATGCACGTTGCAAGTTGCAAACGGAGATGATTGCTCCGTGGCATACATGTGTGTCACATGGCGAGACACACAATATGGCCTTAGCCCACTTTCCCCTGAGCCGCTCGCACCACACACACACACACACACAACTCGTTCAACAAACACCCATAATAAACATGAAGTGCAAATGCATGAAATTCAAATCGGATTGGATTTGCTCATGGCAAAAAGAAGGACGCTCCGTACTGTAGTCTACAGTAACTGCATCAGAGGATTTTGGTTGAGAAATTGAAACGTGCACAGTGATTGCATGCTCCGGATAATATCCCATTTTGTTACAACACAGAAGCAATACCGCCACATGGAAAATCACGATCCCCATTCTGAATTCTACCGATTCGCGGGCCTTGGCAATCCACCCGCGACAATTCTGTGAAAATTACGGTGAATGGGTGAGGCAACATTTAACTTTGAGATTGGCCAACAATCAAATAACGTGATCATATGATTCTGTACACCATGTGTGCTCTCTTCACTTGTCTGTTTTTGTTGCTTTGTAGTGTACCCAGACGTGTTCTTCGTGCACACACTGTGTTCGTTGCCGCGATTGTTATCCTTGGTGTGCTCGAGATCGGCAAAAAAGAATGGATGTTAGGCTCTTGGGTGCGTGGTGTGGACCGTATCTTTACTAGTTGCCCGCTATGTGGCTATGCATGACCCACACTGCTCCGCATCGAGACCATTGATTGCATTGCACCATTCGTCACTGTTAAGACCATGTAACCACAACGCTAGCGAAAGCTCGAGGACATGGTCCCACATGGGCTATGCAATAATGAGACGGGGTCGGTTTTGTGGTTACGGTAGCCCCCCCCCCCTCCCCAAAGAAAACAGTGATCTCGTCCCATCACATAAGACAAAAGCTGTCACCCACATCCCACGACAGGAGCAAGAACCAACTCAGAAATGGTAATGTATTGTCCTTTGCTCAGAGTGAGCATGATGGAGCCAGGCTGCTGGCTCAGCGCCATGGCAGCTGGTGCCACTTTGTCGGCGCCGAGTAGTACAGAACTGGGGCAAGAGTGCATGCGTGCGGGCTGAATGCGCTGCTGACTGGCAGCAGGAAAACAGAACATCAACTAAGACAGAGAACGGGGTTGCCTGGGATCATCCCCTCGGTGGTGTTCTGACCCACCCCTCCACCACACAGGTGTCCTGATCCTGTCACACTGCCTCAAAACTTCAGTTATTTGCATAACTTCAGTTTTGTGGTTACGGTAGTCCCCCCCCCCTCCCCAAAGAAAACAGTGATCTCGTCCCATCACATAAGACAAAAGCTGTCACCCACATCCCACGACAGCAGCAAGAACCAACTCAGAAATGGTAAAAAACAAAATGTTAACACAACACCTCCAAGTCAGAATCAGGGCACGGATCTGGGCGAACTCAACAGTAAGCGCGCCGTACAGAAAATCAATGTGGGGCACGGTCTCTATCGGCAACATGGCCCCACGACACGTGGGAGCCAAGCTTATAATACAACCGTTCTCTGGCATGAGCTTGCAAAACTACAGATTGGGGGGACCAAGAATAACAGGCCCTGCTGACAGGATCAGCAGGGTTGAGAGCAGATTCTACATAATAGAGGTGAATCACAGCGCCCATCCAACGGATTTTGTGTGCCAACCTACGGAGTATGCGCTGCTGAGGACAAAGGTCAGCATGCGCTCGTCCCCAAACGAGTTGCCCAATGGCCCCCATGTTATCGAGAATCAACTCAACATGAGGCTGGTCTATACCGCGAACCAAATCAAGGGCCGCCAGGGCCCCAAATAACTCGGCGGACTGTTGATTGTCCACCCAGACTGGGGCACGACGTATGGTGGGCCCGGCCCTGGTCCAGAGCCCCACCATATATCTACGTGGAAATTGGGGATCAGGTGCAGCATCAGCAAAAACACGGATCGGGGGGGTGGTAGAGGACAAAGCTGGCTCCCACCCTCGAAAAGAAGCTGCAATTGCCTCCAGCAAAGAGCGGACCACAGAAAAGGGGGTGCGGTGTGAGGACATAGGTCCATGACGCAGCCATTGACGCGGCCCAGCAAGAAAGGCGCCCACAGATGCTCCAGGTCGCCCCAACCAAACAATTTTCCCAAAAGTCGTTGGAGGGATTTAAAGCGATATGGGCGAAGGGCCACGGTCAGCCAGCGGCTGACCACGTCAGCCACAAATGCTACAGAGGGTGCTATCCGGGGCCCGGAAAGATTAAGGGCTTTGCCCATCCACGTGACGTTCTTGGAAGGAGTAAAGTCACTTTTAGGACTGATCAAGTACCCTTGTTGTTGCAACACATGAGCCGCAGACTGAGCCATGGACTGTACATCATCGCGGGGACCGACAAACAAAATATCATCCAAATACTGGATGATCAGAACTGAGGACGGGGGGAGTGTCTCCAAAACGCGTGCGATTAGGTGTTGAACAAGCCCGGGGGCTTGATGCCACCCGAATGGTACCCTGACAAAGGCGTACCTGTCAGTGGCCGCCGCCACGCGTATACAGTTCAGCATGTCAGGCGGCAAATGTATAGACCAATAACAGTTTCGCAAATCAATCTTACAGGCGTACACATCACTGCAAATGGATCTAAGAGAGGCCGCAAGACCCTCCAATGTAGGCAACCGAAACCTGCGGGCCTTAGAGGCGCAAGAGCGATTAAAATTGACCATATTTACAATCAAGGCAGCCTTTTTCGCCGATTTATATTTTACAAACACCTGGGCATTCGCTGGCTCATCCGTCGGGGCAAGAAGCCCGTCGTGAAAAAGGGCACGCAGCATAGCTCTCGCCTTAGGGCAATGTGTTGGCGGGCACTGCGGCGCCGAGCTGCCAGCTAAAGCAAACTGTGGATCTGCCCAGAGATCCCACAAATCACGGGGAACACGAACAGACCCCGCAGGACCAATGCCCTTACGGGCAACATCAATAGAAACATGGTCACGGGAGCCCAGGATAGGGGAGGAGGCAGAATCAGGCGGGCCTGCAGTGGCCAAATGGTGTAAAACAGACTCAGCCAAATCCGCGTCTCGCGCAATGGTCTGACGCATAGACGCCGGCCTATCATACACCCATTTGCAGACCTCTGACCACCAGAGGTGGACAAGATCACGCGTTTGCGGCAAAGGGACACGTTTATGAGAAGAAAACAGGGCAGCAAATTCATCAACATGTTGATGCCAAGCGACGCCGCACTGAGCGCAAGTCTCCGGACGGGTGGGCTCCCGAAGGGCTACGTGAACGGAGCGCCGCACGTGCTCGGGTGCCGGCAAAGTGCTGTGTGGCGACACTGGGGCCTGTGCGGGCTTGAGCCGCGCCCGAAGTTTGCACCGGGGTTTGACGGGTACGCGGAACCGTCGACGAAGTCCGGTCTTGCGATCCACTGACCCCGACAGAAGCATGTCGCCTGGCTGACTGGGGCGGCCGGCTGTCAGAGGGGGTGCATACTCGACGAACCGGGCCAGTGGTCCCCAATAACCGGGAGCGGGGTCGTGGGACAGGGGGCCTGGGGGCGTCATCGCTGTCGTCCCCGTCCATGGCGACGGGCGGGCATTCTGCGAGGGTACCCTGGACCAGGGCCAGCAGGTTTTCCGGCCATAATTGGAACGCCGCCGTAGGACGTAATTCCACCCGTCGGGTTCCACACGGCCACGGCAAATCGATGGGGAATTTGACGTTCCATGCCAATGGTGGACTGCTGTAGTACCGGGCTTGTCGCTCAGTGAGCCATCGACCCCAGACGGCAATGACGGTGAGGGCAGCGCCCGCCCATGCAAGAAAGGCGGCTCCCATGCGGCGCCAGGAGTGCCAGCCGGCTTCATGCGCCCCCGTACCCCAGAGCTGGGCGCGCATGGTAGACTGGAGGATTGCTGTACCCGCGGCAACGGGCAGGAAGTCTGGGCGGCCGGCAATCGCTGGTGAGGAGACAAGACGCTTCCTCCAAGCCTCGCCCCAAGCTCCCATGGGCGCAGTGATCCAGCGGTTAGCGCCCTTGGAATGGTAGAATGACAGGCGTCGCTCAGTGCATAAGTCGGATTTCCTGATGGAGGCAACCTCGCCGACGCGCAGTAAGTGGCAGACTGACAGAACTGCGAGTCCAAGGGTAACAAAGGCGAGGTCGGTGTCGACATGTGCTGCCATATGGGCCAGCAAGTAAGAAAAAGTGCTTTTCCATTGCTTTAGGACATACTCTAGTTGTATTAGGGATGCACTGAGCAACCATGCATTTTTATCTTAGTATTGGTCCAGCCAAAAGTGGTGAGAACACATTTTGACCTATGGAACCAAACACCCAATCAGGATATGGAGTGGACCCCTTAATCCCCTTTCAATCAGAAGTGAAACATCTTTTCCTGAGTTGACTGAGCACTGACATACCTAAGGTAGAGCCTATGAATTTATCTATGTTTTTCCATGAATACTTATCTGCCCTAGTGGTATGCACCATAGGGGGTTAGGCACCTCTTTTTGAGAGGTCCTGGGTTCAATTCCTGGTCAGCCTAACTAAGTAGGAAGATCCCAACTGAGTAGGAAGATCCCATGTGACATGGCAGTGACCTCATCGCCACATACCATGCCACCTCAGCACATATGGGAGCCAAAACAAAGAGTGCACATCTCCTAAGATGGCACTATGGAGAGAGAGTGATCCTGAGGCAGTTTTCTAACTCTTTTCCCAAAACATTTCAGCTATCTCTGTGAATATGCATTCATTTGTATCCTGAGTTGCAGTTTCTGTGAATATCTAATCATCTTTCACTGTTTACACTGCAGCCCTTCATGCTTTGATCCTGAATTACCTTCTCTTTGCATACTGTTGGCTTGGGCTATCCTGGATTGAGTTGGCTTTACTGTATTTCAACAAATAAAAGCTGTTCATCATCCAAAACCAGCAGCAGGACACCCTATAGCAACAACAAGCAGCAGGAGAAGCAAAAACACAGTGCTGAAAACACTATAAACTTTTCTGGTAGCAAGAGGCAGCCTGTCTCTGTGCACCGGCAGCGACCCCGCGCCGTACAACCAGTGCTCCGAGCAGGCAAACATAAGCAGAAGGGTGGATTAAGATGGATCCAGGAACAGTGGACGCCGAGGTGAACACAGCGCCAGCGCCAGAGACACCGGCAAGGCCGGCGCCTGACGCTGTACCTTCGGTGGAGCCCTTACATGGGCCAATGGATACGGCGGAGGACTCCTTGGATGGCCTCCAGACGGCCTTTGGGGCCCTGTCGGTGAAGGAAATGGTCTCTCAGCCTCAGCCTGTGAAGAGGAAGAGAGGAAACGAGAGCGAGAAGGATGCTGGAGAAGGAGCAGACGAAGGAGAGGAGCAAGGGCAAGACCCGACGGATATCCCTACCTTCGAAGGCGCACCAAGCGCTTCTGGCCTCCAAGCATCACCCTCTCCCATAACCACCACACACCCAGCCGCCGCTACATCCACTTCCACAACCAACCAGCCTATGGCAGAGGGCACAGGCTTTACTGGCATGCCTCACTACCCCGCCTATGGCATGGGCCCACCTACCACTGCGCTCCTTGAGGCAACTACTGCCAGTGAGCCGGTGGCTTCCAGCTCTGCGCCGCGTTGGTATGCGGCTGACCATCCCCATCCACTCCACGCCACGGGAACCTACATGGAAGTTCCTGGGTATGCTCCTGGGTGTACACCTGGGTATGCACCCCTGAGTGGGTTGAGGAGAGGACCAGAGTCTCTGGGAGGCAGGAGTAGAGGATCGGGAAGATCCTCCAACAGGTCCCTGACGCGGTCGGAGATCAACGAGGTGCTCCAAGGAGCCACTTCGAAAATCGTGAGCGACCTCACGCAAGAGATCAGGGAGAAACTGCAGCCCCTGATGATCCCGTCCCATGCGTCACCTACGACAGTGGGGATGTCACCCCACCGAGTACAGGCTAACCACCTGGCGGCAGGGTTGACGAATACCCTGGGGAGCCTGAGGAGCCGACCGATGCCGACTCCTGCAGCAGTACCAAGAAGCCCATTCGTCCCGAGGACAGCCCAGCCGCCCTACAGTCACGTGACAAACTCGACGAGGGCCGAGCTGGACCAGCTGGGGCTGACAGCCCTAAGGGCTATGGTGGACGTGGAGCCTTATGGCTCCAGTGATCTAGGCGGAGACCCCTCCGATGATGGGCCGCCTTCGATGACTTCTTCTTCGCCATCGGATGACGAAGACCCTGAGGACCCCAAGGACTCCAAGGGTAAGAAGAAGAAGAAGAAGAAGAAGAAGACCCGACGCCCTGAAGGACGCCGAGCTCAGGAGGCGAAGGCTATTGCCACCTCCAAGATAGTGGTGAACCTGCCTGAATTCACAGGCAAGGACCTCAGCGAGTTCGCTGAGAACTTTGGCCGGTTCCTACGACTGACCGGCCAAACCCACGCGAGTGGGCGAGTGAAGTGCGACCTGCTCCTGCAGTGCTGCAAGACGAAGTACCTGGAGAAGCAGGTCAGGCAGATCGTCACCAACTCCGCCACCTTTGCCGACGTGTTGGTTGCCCTGGAGAGGCAGTACCCAACCTACGAGACCGACCTCTCCATCAGGGCCGAGATCCAGAACCTGCCCGTCCTGCCCAACAACCCCAAACCCGGCAGGGTCTCCGAGCTGTTGGCGGACCTGGACCACTGGGCTGGACGACTGACGCCCGGTTCCTACAGCAGCGACGACCTGCTGTTTTGGTTGTGCTCCAAGCTCCCCCGTGAGCTATGGGACGAGTGCCGTCTGACGGCTGAGCGCAAGGCTAGATCCCTCCGCTACGAGGATCTATGCGTGCTGCTCCTGGAGATGGCGCTGGAGAAGGAGAGCAACCAACACCTGAACCACTACCGTCCTGGTGGTGGAGGTTCTGGAGGCAAAGGGTACCAAGGGTCCCGACCTGGGCAGGGGACTACCCCCAAACACGCCCACGCCCGCCTAATGGAGAACGTGAAGGAGCTATTCTGGTGTGATGCCAGAGATGAACAGGGCCACCTGCAGCATGCCTCCGACTGCGAGCAGCGAGACTGCTTTGTTGTCCAGGGGAAGCAGCAGGAAAAGATCACCGGCGCCAAGGTGAAGATGCCGGATCATTACCGCTGCACCATCACGTGTGCATTCTGCGGTAAGCGGAAGCACTATGAGGACGAGTGCTACCATAAGCAACGCCTATCGGCGAAGCTTAAGGGGGAAGATCCTGGCAAAAGCTCAGGCAAAGGTGGAGGCAAGGCCAAAGGCAACGACTCCGGCAAGGGCAAGTCGAAAGGACGTGGTCAAGGTGGTCAAGACAAGGGTCAAGGCGGACGAGGAGGAGGCGCTAATCGCCAGAACGACAACAAGAACAAGGACAAGAACGGAGGTAACCCCAACCCTAATCCAGGGGGGAACTCCGAGCCCTCTGGAGGGCAGTCTGGACCTACCACACGCTCACAGACGCAGGCCCAGCAAGAACAAGGAGCCAAGCGTGAGCATGGTGGTGGTGACGACGGCAACGCCAAGAAGAGAAGCCGTTTCATGAGGATGGCCCGCAAATTGCGGAACAAGGGGTTCGAGGTGACCTGTCCCGCGGAGTTCTGACGGGGACGCTCTGGTGGCACCCAAGACCTGGTGTTTTGGGTACGTATCCGGCTAGGGGGACGTGAATACCTGGGGGTACTGGATACTGGAGCCACAATATCGATAGTGGCCAAGAAAATTTGACCTTGTGGGAGCCTGAAGAACACCATGACCACCGCCGCTATACGGATGGGGGATGGACATGTGGTGCACAGCTGCGGGGACTGCGAAGTGGAGGTACCTATGGGCTCCAGGACTATCGCCCATCGGTTCTATGTGATGGACACTGATGCCTTCGACTTTGTACTGGGTACTGACTTCTTCGTGCAGCACTCCCAGATACAATCCCTGACGCTGCAAGCGCCCTACCTCCTGTACGTGGACCACGGCAGTGGCAGAGAGTCTGTGCCACTGGAGCAGTCGGAACATACCTCGAGTTACCTGAGACTATCGAAGGAGGAGCCCTCGAACATGATGGCGGCCTCCAAAACTGAGGACTATCAACTATTGGGGGAAGTCCTAGACCAAGGTCTGAAGGAGTTGGGTTACTCTCGAGAAGACCTAAGTGTGGAACTGTTCGCCAGCGACAAGCAGCATGTACTGGACCTATACTGCAGCAAGGGGAAGAACTGCAGCTACAAATTTTACTGGCCCTCTTTCGGGATGGCCTACGGGAACCCCAGATTCAGTGAACTGGGGAAGGTGCTGACCAAGGTGGCCTCAGAACGTTCCCGTATGGTCCTGTGTTCCCCCGATTGGGGAGCCCATGGGGGCAACGAGTATTGGCGAACCCTCCTTGATAAGCTGACTATCAGCTCTGTGCGGTTACCTGATGAGGCCATCTACGTGCCTCTGGGACGCAAGACGCCCATTGGGAAGCCCGGATGGGGGAGTATGCTCAGCGTGGTGGACGGAGGTCTTACCACCATCCCCTGAGAAGACCTGGACCCTACTCTGGTCCAGGCTATACAACGAGAAAGCGATGGACTCGCCTTGGGTGACTTGAAGGATCGCCTACGACCTCAAGATGCTGTTGAAACTACACCCGGAGGAGATGAGTACGTCGTGACTGACACTAACGCCCCCAACTCTCCCTGTCATGTACCTGTTCCTGATGGAGTCTCTGAGTGTGGACTATCTGAGCTACCTAGCTCTATCCACTCAGACGACGAAACTGAGCACGACGCCTTCTTCGTGCAGACTGCGGTGGAAGAAGTGGAGAACGCCGAGTACGTCGCCCCACTAAAACCCCTACTCTCCATGAGGGTGGAAGACCCCGTGGATGAAGAGCTGGACCCTCGATCCAGGCTCAGGGAGTATGTGGATTCCAAGAGGAAGTTGGTGGCGAAAAAGCTATGCTACGCGAAGCCTACCCGCAGCTCGTGGCCACTGAAGCAAGGACGTATGGGAGACCTATCCCAACTGAAGGAGGACCTCGAACAGAAGATCACCACCTGGCAAAGGGAGGTAGATCTCAAGCTCATGAAGAGCGTATGGGGTGCCCATGTGAGGACCCCAGAGGAGGACGACCTCTCGGAGGAATGTGTATGTGAACCCCCTAAAGCGTGCCTATGTTGCCATCGTCCACCGGAGATGGTTGAGCAAGACCTTCTGTATGCCTATCAAGGGCTGAAGGATGCTACCGCGGGCGAAGAGTCGGTGGAGGACCACCTCCCGACGTCTATTCAAGGGGCAAGCAACTTACACTCCGACGAGGACATGGAGGACAAGATCAAGGTACTGGACCCGCGGGTACAAAAGCTGATAAGGACCTATCTGGAGGTGTTCGGAGAACTACCCCCTCCAGCCTCATGCGACAAGCTGGTACAGATGGACCTCAAGCTGAAACCCGAGTTCGTGGGTCACAAGATCCGGAGGAGACCCTATCCAGCTCCTAAAGAGCATGCCGACGAGATTGAGCGACAGATACAAGAATGTATCGACGCTGGCCTAGTCCTGGAGTACAAGGATGGGGACTACCCCCTACACTGCAGCCCCTGTTTCCTGGTGGCTAAACCTGGGTCTACAGCCAAACGGCTGGTAGTGGACTATGGAGAGCTGAACAAGAAGACGCTGAACCACTCAGGGTCCATTCCCAATATGGAGTCTACCCTGGAGAAGATAGCCTCCTGTCGCTACAAGACCAAGATGGACAAGCGAAGTGGATTCTGGCAAGTGGACCTGACGCCCAACGCGCAGGAACTACTGGCCTTCATCACCCCTCAGGGGAGGGTATTCAAGTGGAAAGTCATGCCATTCGGCGTGGCTAACGCCCCCGCTCTGTTCCAAGAGCTGATGAACAAGATCTTGTCCATCCTACGAAGGAGACCTAAGGTGCAGGAGCTCATATCCCGTGGGGCCCAGATGGAGGCTCACATCGACGATGTATGCCTCGGGACCAATACCCAGGAGGATCACCTAATCCTCTTGGGTGAGTTCTTTGCGGTCTGCCAGGAGAACCACACACGACTCAAGCTGGAGAAGTGTGAGTTCATGCAGGAGACCATGCAGTACCTGGGGTTTGACGTTGGTTATGGGTGGTGGACCCCAGCGGCCTCTAAGGCCAAACCCCTGATGGATGCCAAGGTACGACACGAAGACCCCAAGAAAGGACTTCATGATGTACGCAGTTTCATTGGGGCGTGCAACTTCTATCGCCGCCACATCAAAAACTTCACCTACACCAGCGCGGTACTGACTGACTTGATCAAGAAGAGTACTACTTGGCGCTGGGGCCCACAAGAGCAACAAGCGTTTGACGAGCTCAAAGACAAGGTAGCCAACGCTAAGTGCTTGGGCGTGCCTAGGGCACAAGGGGAAATTATCCTGGTGACCGACGCCAGCAATGTGGGCGGTGGTGGAACGTTGTTCCAATGGCAAGCACTAGAGAAGGAGGAGTTCGACTCGGCCATTTCCCAATGGGGGACGGAAGGTCTCAACCGAGATGGAACCCTCAAGCACAGCTACCCTGACGACAAGTGGGTCCTAGTACCTCTGGGCCACTGGAACTGGAAGTGGAACCAGGCCAGAGGGAACTACTCCACCTATGAGCAGGAACTGCTCGCGGGTATGCTGGTGCTATCCTCACAAGCACGACTGTTGGGGAGTAACCCTGTGGTCTGGCTATGCGACCAAGAACCGGTCCGCAGTTTCCAGAAGGGCCCCCCACCTGAGAAGGCCAAGCTACGTCGCTGGTGGACCTACCTCAGTCAACTACGGCTGACGGTACACCATATCCAGGGAGTGAAGAACGAGTGTGCCGACTACATCAGCCGCAACAACTTCGACGCCCTGATTGGTGCCCGGTCTGAAGCGCTGGCTAAGGAAGCGTTCAGCCGTATGGACGTACACCTGGACCTGAACATGACCATGATACGCCCCCTGGATGGACTCCAACAATCGGAGTACCTACAGGAGTTTGGGGATATCTACCGGCGCCTGGAGAAACGCCTTGAACCCCTCCTGGTCAACCAAGACCAGTGGAAGCGGGACAAGAGCTACCTCTGGCACGAGGACCGCATCGTGGTGCCTAGTGACCGAGTCCCAGCGCTGCTGAAGTGGACCCATGAGTCCAGTGGTCATGTGGGTGCTGACCGTACCCTGAGGCTGTTCAAGCAGTGGTTCCACACTACGTGGACTGACGACCAGCTGCGGAAGACGCTCCTGCCTATCGTGGACAAGTGTCCGTGCAGGTCCTGTAAACCAGGGGATATCAGGGACAGAGGTCTCTACTCGACCCTGCCCATCCCTCACTGTGCTAACAGTGTTCTATACGTGGACTACACGGAGATGCCGAAGTTCGGGGGCTATGACTTCGCCCTCGTGGTAACCTGTGGGTTGACCAGGTTTACCAGGGTGTTCCCATGTACCAAGCACATTACCGGAGAGGAGACTATCAAGATACTCCTGGAGGAGTGGTTTTGTGTCTATGGGGCGCCCAAGGAGATCAACTCCGATGAGGACGTACGAGTACGCTCAGATACTGGCTGGTACAAGAGGGTCCTGAGGTCCCTCAATGTCCAGGTGTCTACGGGGATTCCCTACTCTCACACGAGCAACCCCCTATGTGAGCGACAGATTCGTGTCCTGAAGGAGAACGTCAGGATATGGTGCAAAACTGAACGCACCAGAGACTGGGTGAGACTACTCCCCGTCATATCCTTGATGATGAACTCCCAAGAGAGTTCAGCTACTGGCTACTCGCCACATGAGCTGTTCATGGGGCGCCCGGCATGGTTCCTACATGCCCCCTATCCAGAGGACACCCATTCTTCTGTGGGTGAATGGGTCCAAGAGCAACAAGCGAAGGTGGACAAGGCCAAGGCTATGCTCCAGAGAGTGAGGGAGCGTCAGTGGAACAAGAAGAACAAGCACCGTGTACCGGCCACCTACCAAGAAGGGGACTGGGTGCTGGTGCACCACAGTCGACTACCCGCCTGGCCACGCTCTACCAGCGATGACCCATACTTCGGGCCGTACAAGATCCTATCTGTGGATGGACACCGTATCACCGTGCGGTGTTCTCCCCGTCTAGGGGGGACCCTGGTGTGCGCCGCTCAACACCTGAAGCGCTACCATGATCCTGAAGACCTCTGTGGGGAGGAGTGGGAGCTGAACGACGAGGAAATCGCCGCTCTGGACCTACAAGGGGCTGCCAGCCCTATGGAAGTTGAAGGTGAACTCCCCGACATGAACGCCGAGGAGATGGCTAAGGAGGGCTTCTACCTGGTGAAGTCTGTCCTACGCCACCGCTATCGCCAGGGTTGGCGCTTCCTCACCCTCTGGGAAGGGTTTGGAGTCGAAGAGGCCACCTGGGAGCCCTTCTCTGCATTTGTTCTACCTGAGGGATGCCTAAACTCAGTTCTGGTTGACTACTTGTCCCAGAACAACCTTGGTGAGTTGTTGAGGCTCGCTGAGATGCTTGCCTCCAAGAATAAAGCTAGGGACTGAACCTTACCCTTACCTGCCAAAGCGTATGTGTGAGTGTGCTAGTCCTAAGGTCCTGAGAGCAAGCCGCAGAAGTGGTGTCCTAATTATACCCAAGTCTGCGCCCTTGCTGAACCTGGAGGGTTGGCTTATTGATGCCACGGGGTACGCCCCGGGTCTCCCCTCCCCTATGCGCCCAATTTCTGTGCTGGCGCAAAACCTTGGGGGAATACCCAGAGTGTTAATCCAGGTATTGTTTTCCCTACCTACCTGTCTACTACAGGGAGGGGTGGCCAAAAGCTATGAAGGCATGCAAAACGCCTGTTTGCTATGTGGCCAAAAACACTAACCTAACCCACTGTCACAGCCCACCAACCCAGCTAAAATTGCAGGAAAAGGGTGGGACAGTGACACGCCCCCTACAGGTCCTACACACCCTACAGTGGCACCATCCTGGTGGGCGAGCGCTGGGCAACTGGCTCTAGCCCCCACGCAGGACTACCACTCCTACACGCACGCTCTACTTGGCGTTGCGAAGAGAAAGTTCTCGAGGGTCCTAGCGACCCACCTGTGAAATGACAAGAGAACACAGCGCTGCTAAGCAACTGTGGCCTCACAGGGGACGCCACAACGCGTTTCCCCTGCAAGGGCTTGGAGGGAAGGAGTGCTCTCGTGTGCAAGGCGCAGATGTCGATGAAGTCGGACTCCCTGCTCTGCCACAGGCGGAGCGGAGTTACTTGTTTGTGTGATCTGCGCCCCTGTTTAGCAGGGCATAAAAAAAATGCTGCTGCACCACTCACCCTACCTGCCCACCTGTAAAACAGAGGCAAATGAAAGGGCGTTTGCGGCGGAGGAACCAAGGCACACTCCAGGTATTATACCCTTCTCAGTGTGCCCTATAATACGCTGTCCGCAAACACGCTGCATGGAGCAGCTACCCTTATCAAGCAAGCAAGCGTTAAGGGACTCCTCAGGTTCTCTTAAAGAACGTACCGAGGAGCCCCTGGGTAGCCTAAACAAGGTTTACCGTGCGCACTTCGCGTGGCCTACCCTTTAATGCGTGTGTGCATGCACGACTATGCACAATCACGTGGGCAAACCTGCCCATCTCCACAACAATCTTGACTCCACCAGGGGGTGGCCCCGCCTGGGCGTACCTACCTTACCTACCGCTGGGAAGTGAAGCAAGGAGAGAAAACAAAAGGGGCGCACGCGAAGAACGTTGCTATGCACTTGTGTGTATGACTAATCACCCTCATCTGACCGCTAATCATCTGCAATCTTTCCAATCAATCCCTCTACCGCGTCCTATCGTGGTTATCGTTGTTAACGCTGCTACACGACTCGGTCACGGAGACTCGAGACGAGCAATGTGTATGCGGCATGCAAGACGAGCATACCTGTAGTTTATACCTGATTCATTGAAGTCTTTTCAATTGATTTTCGAATTCTTGAATTTTTGAAGCTTCTATTAGTGTGGGTGGAATCTGTATGTTTGTTTATTAATGTGTGTCTCGTCATTTTCAAGACTACGTGATACATACGTTTATAATTCCATTATTTTTCCATTTTCCGGCGCTTCGCTAGGAGCCGCTCCTGCGCGCCGCCATTTTATGCGTATGAATTTCTGGACTTAAAAAATCCAGAGATGACTATAATTTCTATAAAAATGTGCCTTTGATGCACAATTGGATTCTACTCAGGTGTGTCGTTTCAGAAAAATTCTACGCCGTCATTTGACGGATTTTGGTGTCGACGCTTCGTTTTTGCGTGGATTCGTCCATAATTCTCCCATTCCTGCCTCTGCAGATACCCACGCGCAGCCTCGCTGAGTAGGCCGTGTTCGGGCCGAAACGCAGGTGCCTGGAGAGACTGAGCAGAACCAAGACCCCACCAAGGGGCAAATTAATTTCTTTTTCGACTCCCGACGCCCTAAGACAGGTCACAGGTCGCCAGCAGGTTTACAAGAACCCATGCGAGTGTGTATAATGTGTCTTGCGTTTGGGTTGTGTCGACGCTGCGTCTTGGAGGAAGGGATGTATATGCACATGTTTGGCATGCTCCCAATCTAACCCAACCAAGCCACAGGAGCCCCGGCAGCGCCAAGAGCGCTGAGTCTTCTGTAGGAAACTGTACAATCAGAGCAGCAAAAGGATGCCAGCCATGGTGAGCGCCCATTTTTCAGTGTGAGGGAAACTGTAGGTATTTTAAAGTAGATGTGGAAACCAAGGAAAGGCCAAGAAAAATTCCCTTTTTCCTAAAATGCGACAGTGGTGGCCACCACAGCACAAGGGGGGAGTAAGAAAAAGTGCTTTTCCATTGCTTTAGGACATACTCTAGTTGTATTAGGGATGCACTGAGCAACCATGCATTTTTATCTTAGTATTGGTCCAGCCAAAAGTGGTGAGAACACATTTTGACCTATGGAACCAAACACCCAATCAGGATATGGAGTGGACCCCTTAATCCCCTTTCAATCAGAAGTGAAACATCTTTTCCTGAGTTGACTGAGCACTGACATACCTAAGGTAGAGCCTATGAATTTATCTATGTTTTTCCATGAATACTTATCTGCCCTAGTGGTATGCACCATAGGGGGTTAGGCACCTCTTTTTGAGAGGTCCTGGGTTCAATTCCTGGTCAGCCTAACTAAGTAGGAAGATCCCAACTGAGTAGGAAGATCCCATGTGACATGGCAGTGACCTCATCGCCACATACCATGCCACCTCAGCACATATGGGAGCCAAAACAAAGAGTGCACATCTCCTAAGATGGCACTATGGAGAGAGAGTGATCCTGAGGCAGTTTTCTAACTCTTTTCCCAAAACATTTCAGCTATCTCTGTGAATATGCATTCATTTGTATCCTGAGTTGCAGTTTCTGTGAATATCTAATCATCTTTCACTGTTTACACTGCAGCCCTTCATGCTTTGATCCTGAATTACCTTCTCTTTGCATACTGTTGGCTTGGGCTATCCTGGATTGAGTTGGCTTTACTGTATTTCAACAAATAAAAGCTTTTCATCATCCAAAACCAGCAGCAGGACACCCTATAGCAACAACAAGCAGCAGGAGAAGCAAAAACACAGTGCTGAAAACACTATAAACTTTTCTCAGCATGGCAGGGGTGCCCCACACGGGGGACGGTGCGGGGTGTTCGTAAATACGGTCGGCTCCCGCAGACATGGCCCAGTGGATGGGGGAAACAGTGGGGGGGATGAAGGTGATCTTCTCGCATAGTCGGACCGCACTAAGTAATCCGCGAATGGTGACTGATTTGCGGCCCTGTGCTGCGAGGAGTCGAATGTGTTGTGCCAGCACCTGGGCTCTGGTGAATTCAGGGTATTTAGTCGCTGTGACAGAAAGACCTCTGAGCAGCCCTGCCCAAAATCAACGGTGCTGGGTGCCCAACGTCCCAAGGCAAGGGCCTGATCCGAGGCATAGGGGTCCCGAGCCCGAGCGTCAAGCAGTCTGGTACTGAGAAAGCGGAGCTCATCAGCAGTGTCCCCGGATTGAGCGCCGGGTTGTACCACACCCCCGGGGGCAGTTCGGGGTGTGGAAGCGGGGCATTCATCACCCACACGGGGGCCCCGGATCGCCATGGGGCCCGGTAAAAAGGGAGCGAACAGATCCAGGGGAAGTGGGTGCCGCAGGCTGAGCCCCTGGCGGGGCAGCAGGATTCGGGTCGGGCGGGGGGCAGCCTTGCCAGCTCCAGTGCATTTTTGAGCACCGGCTGCATGGGTATGGCGGGGGTCCCGACGCATCATAGGTTCGTCCGGTCGAATAAGCTGTATAGAGCGTTTGGGACCCAATTTGCGTGAACCCTCCACGTCGAGTCGGAGTGGGAACTGGCAACGGGGCAGACTGAGACAGAGAGGGGCTGGCAGTAGACGGTGCCTGAGATGCGAAAGTGGGGGCAGGCGGGGGCTGAGAAGGGTGCGACACCGGGGCAGCCGTCGCACAGTCCCGCGCCCAATGACCATGAAGCCCGCATCGGAAACATGGACCCGGCGGGCCACTAGGCGGTACAAACGACCCAGGGACCGCCGTGGATCGCCCTGGGCTTGCGTGGGACTGACTCTCCGCCGTACGATACAGTGCGCGCCATACATCACGGGCCAACGTCTGTCCCGCACGCGCCACGACAGCCGGGTCAGACTTAATGAAGCGCAGCAAGGTCTGAGAAACGTCACGTTGCCATACCCAAGGTAACTTGGAGTCCACCAGCTTCAGCAAGGCAGCGTGGTCAAGCATGGGCACCGTAGGCCCACGGAGCTCCTGCAGACGGGCCTCGCACTCATCGATTTGCTGCTGCAGCGAAGCCTCCGTAGCAGGGGCGTCAGTATGCTGTGAGGCTGCCGGCGACTCTCTCGGACGCTCAGTCCAATCGCCAGCGGTAACATCCAAAAAATAGTCAGTGGCAGTTTCGAAGAGAGCGAGCAGGAGTAATGCTTCATGCTGCTCAAGATCAGGGGCTGCCCATTTCGTAAGCAGATCAACACCCAGAAGGTCGAGACCATCCAATAGAAGTCGGGCATGAAAACGGGCAGCAATAGCACCCCTCTCCTCAGCTGAGAGGAACGCCACAGCAGAAGTAGACGGCCCATCGCGCCATTGCCTCCAGCGTTCATAAGGCACTGTGTCCGCTGGGGGCATGTCAGAGTCGACGGCGAATAGAATCTTCCGCTTTTTGGGATCCGGCATTGTCAAAAGGAATGGACGAGGAAAGCGAAGACAAACAGAATGCGCTGCTGACTGGCAGCAGGAAAACAGAACATCAACTAAGACAGAGAACGGGGTTGCCTGGGATCATCCCCTCGGTGGTGTTCTGACCCACCCCTCCACCACACAGGTGTCCTGATCCTGTCACACTGCCTCAAAACTTCAGTTATTTGCATAACTTCAGATGCCAACGTCGCACAAGCAACACCTACGCAGGTACGTTTCAAACATGCGTTTTGTGTGCTCGGGTTTTGTCAGCTTGTCCAAAGCCGCCTGCGCGCCACACTGGGGTGGTCAACGGAGAAATTATCTTTTTATTCCTGAACGGTATGCATGCGTTTTTTACATGTTTCCATTAAGTAACTCAATATTTTTCATTCTGTACTTTTTTTTCTGGTCCGGATCGCCGTTTTACCCATGTCGGTCGATTATCTTCACTTCTATGCAGCCGAGAACAAGAAGAAGTTTGTAGGCCTGCTTGGTCTGCAAAGAGCTCCGTGACCACAAAGTTTCGGATTCCATCCTCAGGTATGCACGTTCGTAGTTCAACAACAAGGTCTCAATTTGTAAGATGCCACCATTGCCAATCTACCATTGTGGTAGATTGGTTCGTCAAACTAAGAGTTCAGTGGTTCTACATTTGCGGTTGGTGTTTTGTGTGAGTGGTAAGCAACAAGTTTTGGGACAATGGAGGTTGGTGTCTTCCGATGCTTGCACCATGATCCTTAGATTCAAGGATACAAAATAGGTCATTTTAGAGACTTTCATCTTGCGAAAGGACAAGGACAACGCTTTGAGCCTTTAGGGCTTTGAACGGTATGTACTAGTGTATGGTCTTCGCCGTTGTACTTGTTCAACTTTCTCTCATGGGTTGCTTTCCCTTTTAGATGCAAGGAACTTGGCCCGAGTGCAGGTACCTAACTTACTGCTACCTTCGGTTGTCTGAGTTGGTAAAGGAGAATGAGAAGAAGAAGGCGAGGGCTGTAGCAAAGGATCGTGAGAGTAAGCTTCGAGGTAGGCTTGTTGTGGCTAAGTTGTTGCCTAAGGATGTAGGTGATTTGACTGTAGAACACCTTAAGAAGGCCACTCGAGGGTTGCGGCAGCGTGAGCCTAACCTTGTTGATTTTTTGCGCTTGAACGTGAACCGTGAGCAATTGATGAACCAATTGGAGGATTGGGTTGACACTGACAATGTGTGTTGACCATTTCATGCTTCTTTTCTGCATACGAGTCTTGTGCTAGGGAGGGAGGGAGCCTTCTATGCCTTTCGTGCCCATCTTTTCATTTCGGAGGGACCCAGAAACAGGGGTCAGACAGGCAGCAAAAACCCCCCGGGTCCCGGGCACGAGGCCACGCGACATCGACTCGAAAAGCACCTTTGAACCCTCCACCTAAGAGTTCGGGTCCCAAGCTCGCCGTAGCAACTTTCGGAGGTGCTTTTCGAGCCATATAGCCAAAACGGTGGCCGGGAAGATTGAGTCCACGAAAAGCAGGGTTTCGGTAGCCCCTGGGCAGGTTTCGGACAAGCTGAATCATTGATGGGTGAGGCAACATTTAACTTTGAGATTGGCCAACAATCAAATAACGTGATCATATGATTCTGTACACCATGTGTGCTCTCTTCACTTGTCTGTTTTTGTTGCTTTGTAGTGTACCCAGACGTGTTCTTCGTGCACACACTGTGTTCGTTGCCGCGATTGTTATCCTTGGTGTGCTCGAGATCGGCAAAAAAGAATGGATGTTAGGCTCTTGGGTGCGTGGTGTGGACCGTATCTTTACTAGTTGCCCGCTATGTGGCTATGCATGACCCACACTGCTCCGCATCGAGACCATTGATTGCATTGCACCATTCGTCACTGTTAAGACCATGTAACCACAACGCTAGCGAAAGCTCGAGGACATGGTCCCACATGGGCTATGCAATAATGAGACGGGGTCGGATGCCAACGTCGCACAAGCAACACCTACGCAGGTACGTTTCAAACATGCGTTTTGTGTGCTCGGGTTTTGACGCGCATAAAGTTGTTCACAAAAATGCATCCAACGCGATGTGCGCCTCGCCCATTAAAAGTAGGTGTGGGGCTTCGCATCGTCTTTTCTTTGGTTTTCAAGAATCCGGGTTCACAACCCGTTTCCTCCGATAAAACTGACAACCTTTTTCAAGTTTCCACAAGTGCCGTGAAAATCATTCATGGGATGGTAATTGCGTCGAATTGAAAACATGAATAAGACGATTGTAGCGAATGATAATATGCATGCTTGAATGGGCACGTCACGCGTGTCATTTGGATTTTGGGACCCAAACTGTGAAAGAGCTCTACAAGATCAGCGTGTTGGCGCTGAGTTGCCAAACTTTGGTTGTGTGTGGGCAAGTGTTGTTGCGTTAGTTCCAACTCATGCTCTCGGCTACAACCACACCTTTGGTTTTGCGCCTCAAGTCCCACTGCCTTCACGTGCTTGACATGTGCCCTACTCCTCCGCAATGAACGCCGTGATCGAATCTCCCAACCTTCGAGATATTCGATTGCGCAAAAAGATGTTTTATTTTTGCCTTCTCATGTCCCATGTCAAATCGTGTATCATGCAATTGTGTTGGTAAATTGCTGTCGTAAGCTCACTTATCGCTCAAAAGGCTGGGAAGCAAGCTTGAACCAAGCAGTACGGTCAACCGTGATTCAATCAACGTGTAGGTAACGCACGACAATTATCTCACGGAGAAGCGATACACCAACTGAATAGCGAAGGCACATGTAGGTTGTGCGCGGCATGTTACCATTCAATATTAGAGTGTCCAAATCAACTTGGAGGCTAAGAAGAAAACTTGATGTTAAAGACGAACCACCTGTACGCGCCTTTCGAGATCCCACTTTTCACTTTGGGCCTCGAGTACTCCTATCACAAAGAACATGGAACTTTCAAGTGTGAAACAAGATTGCCCAACACGTCCATGCATCAAATTTCACCTCTCTTCACTCTCATTTATTTCCATCCCCCCAAATCTTCGTTATTCTCAAATGCACGGTTGAGCTTGCGTAACCACGAGGCTTTTGGGTGCCTCGTGGCGTTTGCGACTTGCGTGGCATGATGAGGCCTAAAAGATACAAGCCATAAGAATTTATGTCGAGATCCATAGAGCAGACTCGAGGTCTCGTACAATAATACGTGGTGGTATCCTCTAATCTCCACCACGGCCGTGCAAAATAAATGCCCAAAAGGGCTGTAATAATGCAGCAAGTGTAGGACAGGCACAATTTTGCCGAGGTAAAGGAAACAGCCACACAGGCCTCCATCGACGCCCGGTCAACAGGCCAAGAGAACAAATGGCACATTGTCCAACCAAGAACAATTCTTCAACACGCATGAAGTAACATGGTGCTCCGGAACGGTACGGCAAATGTGAATGTTCTTAGTGCGGCAGGCAGGGGGGGGGGGGGTTTCGGGGTGGGTGATCCGGATCATTTTTGATCCAAACACTAGGCAGTGGGGGGGGGGGGGGTT
Organism: Eutreptiella sp. 'Long Island Sound 2002'; assembly: GCA_964036045.1. NCBI lineage: Eukaryota > Euglenozoa > Euglenophyceae > Eutreptiales > Eutreptiaceae > Eutreptiella > Eutreptiella sp. 'Long Island Sound 2002'. The sequence continues at coordinate 1,138,253 of OZ038402.1, read as the reverse complement.
TCGGGGGTGGTGATCCGTGGATCACTTTGGATCATTCTTGGACCATTCCGGACCATTTTGCTTATTGCACTTTGAACTTTGTGTCAATGATCTTGTGGACTTGTGGATCATTTTTTGCAAGTTAAATTGATGGAACAAGTGAACTTCCTTTTTTGGTTCCTTTTTTTTTATGTTGCTGTGTGATACTTACATTTGGAAGATACATTTTTGGATCATTTTTTGCAACACAAATTGGTCAATCACTATCTTGTTTTGTGCGTGCTCCGTCTTTGGATCATTTTTGTTGCTTATGATTTGGTGGATCATTTGCCCTTGTGTTCTCTACTTTTTCTACTAGTGGCCTATTTTGTGTAATGTCGGAGCCATCCCATTTGCAATTGCGTTGGCAATGGTTGCTCGTTGCCGATGAGGCTTGGTGGGTTCAAGCCGCCGGCGGGAAGCTATCAGTAATCCCCAAGGTTGGTTTCAACCCAACGGTGTGCGAGGCCTCAAAACTAAAATGTACAGTGTATGTACAGTGGAGACCTTTTTTCCCATGCCGGTGGCGGGGTTTTTATCCAGGTTATCCAACATTTCCATTGCTTTGCTTTGCATGTGCCCGCCTTCTTTGTGTTGACATGACTCCATATGTGTACGCATCACGACCACGGGTTCTTGAGCCCCTAGGACTGTCCACGTGTCCGAATTAGTGATCCGGAAAATTGCGGATCATTTTGCTAGGCAGGGGGGGGGGGGGTTTATGGGGTGGGTGATCCGTGATCCGCGGATCATTCGGTGGGGGGGGAGGGGGGGGTTTTTGGACCCCCGCGGATCAGTGATCCGCGGACCGCCTACCACACTTATCACCTTGTCGTCATTGTTATGCGCTTTTGCCGCCATGTGCCAAATGAAGAGGTCCTAGGGTTGCGGCAAATACACGAATGAGGTTGTCAGGTTGTTCACCATGGACCTAGTGACATGTGGTTTCCTACAATTATTCCGGTGTAGAACGCAACAAGTGACATGGTGTTCCATGAAAGCAACAACTAGGGAGCACGGCACATGGCGTTCTCAGTAAAAATGTCCAAAGTATGGCGGGTTGCATTTACCACAAAAGTGTCATTGTGGCATAGCATTGGACTTGGACGCACCCCGATTACACCCCCCCCCCCGTTCTTATGGCAAAGTGGAACAAAACCTTTGACCGCGTCAGTTGAGCTTCGGTTTGTGTCTAGTGTTACCTTTGCATTTGTCGTCTTGACTGTATCCCACGTTGCAATAACCGATATTAATGTGCGTTAACGTGCGGCAGTTGCTTTTCCGACATGAGTGATTTGTGTGGTCATTCTCCCTCGTTGGCGGCACAGTTGCGTTGGACTCAAGCTACCGCCCTCTTCCTATGCTTTTGCGACGACGTGCTCGTTGGGGGCATCATAAGGGTCGATGTAGTGATTCATGGTTCATGCGTTTCGTCGGTTTTACGGCACTGCGAGCTTGGGGGGCATTCGAGTCACCGGTTGGAGGTTGGGGGGGGAGGCCAAGCCGGTCACATACCCGGCCGGCCGGCGAGCTGTGGCTTGGCTTTACCCGGATGGCGGGTTCCGGTAGCTGCCGTGCCGGCCGGCCATATCGCCGCATCCAGCCAGCCGGCTAGTCAAAGGGGGGGAGGGGAGGCCAAAATCCATCCATGGCTAGTCATGGCTTGGAACAGCCCCTAGGTTTGCCGTCATGCAACCTAAAGGACAAGCGCCTGCCGTTCTTCACCGTAGTCCCCCGCTTGTGACGCGTGCATCCATATTTGTAGCCGTCCCCGGAATGCAGCTCCGTTACCTCACCGTGCCCGACGCCGAGCCCCCCAGTGCCGGTTTGGTCCTTGCCGGTAGGGCATTGGCCCTCCACCCCAACCACCCCCACGCAGACCGGAGCCCCGTCATGCCCCCAGCCGCCCACAGCCCTGGGCCGTGGGTGGGCGACCAATTTGCCACAGGCGGGTGCGGCAAATATGGAGGTATGCCAACCGAGCCATGGCACACGCGCCGGAGGGACACTACATTGAACCGCTAGCATAAAGCTTGGTAAGAAACGGGTTGCGGCGAAACCGGTTATCATACACAGCACCTGCAGGGACCCTTTGTTGTGATTGACAGGTGCCATGTTCTTGAGCTGTTGAGGCCTGCTCGCTTGCTTTGCATTGTGCTGGCTGGCACACGTGGACGCTGATTGGCATTTTTGTAGCTACGTTGCCTTCGAGTGAAGTGAGTTTCTTGGTCCACAGCTCCGCTGTGAGCCCAGAATTGCCGCAGCGCATCCCGCACCATACCATTTACCCTACCACATGGTCCCCCAGCACCCCGGAGCCCCGTTGGCATCCTGTGGAGAATGGACGGCTTCTACTCTGTTCACTCTGGTTGGAGTCTATCAACGTCCCCCCCCTCCCCCCCCTAACAAAGACAACACCACGCATGCCTGTCACCTCGAAATGACACGACTATTGAACGTTCTCCCAGGTCCTCCCCGCACAGTCCCCCCGTCCTCCCCGAGACCCATGAGACTCTGTTGCGACAGAGGCACGCACGCGCACGACAGGAGCCCTCCTCGCGCCGCGGAGCGACGCGAGCTCCACGCCCGCCGCTCGTGGACAGGGTTGGGTCGTAGTTGGTGGATGCATCGCATTCGGGACGGACTGCGGGTGGCGTGAACACGGAGTATGTGCATACGGTCTCCATCCCTCGTGGTGTCCACAGCATTGTCCTTGTTTGTGCCTGCAGCACGTGGTTGGCGCCTGGGCACCAAAATGGGAAGGCCCAGACGAGTGTTATGGAGGGCGGTGGAGGGTGTGGGACGTTGTGGGACGTCATGACCACCTCCCCTGAAGTGGTATTGCAGCAGGTGGTACCGGGGCCGCTGACACTTGGGTGCCCATTTTGACGTCTGCAATGACGTTGTGGCCTAGAGCGGCGCTGTGGGGGATGGGGCACTTTATCTCAGCCACTTACACGGTTTGAGGGCTTGGTGTTCGATCGTGTCACGCCCAGTGCATGGCATGACCATAAGATTTCGCTGTGACACGTGCGGACAGCAAATGACAGACGTGAAGTTAGCCGCCGGTTGCACCGACGGACGGCCCCTTCAGACTGCGAATGCGGTGCCGCATACCCCGCGCCCTGTCCGTGTCCTCAGCACATGGGGTCGGTGCTGTACCATTTGCATGCGACCACGCGGACGGTGGAGGGGCTGGTCCTGGAGCTTGCCCAGACCCAGTCCACCATGGCCCATGCCGAGGGGGACTATGCGAATGCCCGTGCTGCGCTGACGAAGGCTGAGGACGAGGTCTGCCGGCGCGTGTGCGGCATTTGGGTTCTTGAGAGGCTGTCGAGGAAAGTTGAGGCGCAGTCCTGAGGGCGCTTTGGGGTTGTGCCAGGGCGGAGGGGACTGTTTGGGGGGGTGGTTGCGTGGTGGGTTGTGGAGGGAGGTGGAGGGCTTTGGAGGGTTGTGGAGGGTTGTGGTGGGTGTGAGAGGGTTGTGGAGCGCTGTGCGGGGCTGTGGAGGGCTGTGGAGGGCTATGGAGGGTTGTGGTGGGTGGTAGAGGGTTGTGGAGCGCTGTGCGGGGTTGTGGAGGGTTGTGGTGGGTGTGACAGGGTTGTGGAGGGTTGTGCAGGGCTGTGGAGGGCGATGGAGAGGGGTGTGCGGTTGCAGAAGGCCGTTGACTCAAGGCCCCGTGAGGATGAAGGCAGGCACCTGAAAAGGTTTCTGGGGCTCGAAAAGTTTGAAACCAGAATCAGGATCCCAGACAAGTCATGATCTTTCTGGACCTCCTCGTGGCGCTGATTCCAAAAACACCATTACTTTTTCTGAAAAGTTGTTATCCGGGTCGTTTCCAGGCCATTCCAGGGGCTTTAAAGAGGTCCCGTCAATGGCACTCTTTCGGTTTGGTGGTGGTCCGATTCGGGGGGCTTCTTACCTCCTGCCCACCACTGCAATCGAAAATCTGAGGCGCCCAAGCGTCGTCATGTGCATCTTTGCAGCTCAAAGCCTTGCAAGGGCAATTTGAAGGCACGCAGGAGGAATGCCAGCAGAAGGATGCGGAGGTGCAAGAGCTGACGCAGCAGCTGATGCTTGAAAGCGATGCACGGAAGCGCGACCAAATCCGGATTGAGGTGCTTATGCTGTCGTCTTGGATAGAGATGTGCTGGGGGCAGTGATGTGCACCACGCGTGCGAGTGGGATGGGTTGGGGGCAGAAGGGAGGTGTAGAGAGAGCGACCGAGAGAGAGAGAGAGAGAGAGAGAGAGAGAGAGAGAATGGGCTCAATTCCACTGTGTTTTGAGGCTCCCAAATCATCCAGGATCATTTCTGACCCGTTTTTGACCTATTTGGGGACCCAAATTGGCCCATTTTCAAGGCTTTTGAGGACTTTTGGAGGGCGAAAAGGGGTCAAAACGGGCTCAAAATGTCCTCAATACACTTGGTTGTGCATCCCAACAGGTCTAGGGCCATTTTTCGGAAACGCCTTCTTGACCCATTTTTGACCCATTTTTGGTCTCAAAACAGCCCATTTTCAAGGCAGTTTGGCGTTTTCGGAGGGCCAAAACGGCCATTGCAGACTCAAAGTGGGCTAAAATCACTTGTTTTGGCATCCCACGTGGGCCAAGAGCAACTTTGAAAACTGGCAATTTTTTGGCCCCCAGAGGACCCTGAGAACCTGTTTTGGTTTGGGGCTCAAGCATGCTGCTTGCAGGAGCCAAGTGGACACCGGTACAGGGGTCTGGCCAGGGGTGTAACAAAGTGTAAAGCAAGTGCGACACAAGTGTAACAAAGTGTAAAGCACGTGCAACACAAGTGTAACAAAGTGTAAAGCAAGTGCAACACAAGTGTAACAAAGTGTAAAGCAAGTGCAACACAAGTGTAACAAAGTGTAAAGCAAGTGCAACACAAGTGTAACAAAGTGTAAAGCACGTGCAACACAAGTTGTAAAGCAAGTGCAACACAAGTGTAACAAAGTGTAAGGCACGTGCGACACAAGTGTAACAAAGTGTAAGGCACGTGCTACACGAGTGTAACAAAGTGTAAAGCAAGTGCGACACAAGTGTAACAAAGTGTAAGGCACGTGCTACACGAGTGTAACAAAGTATAAGGCAAGTGCGACACAAGTGTAACAAAGTGTAAAGCAAGTGCGACACAAGTGTAACAAAGTGTAAAGCAAGTGCAACACAAGTGTAACAAAGTGTAAAGCAAGTGCAACACAAGTGTAACAAAGTGTAAAGCAAGTGCGACACAAGTGTAACAAAGTGTAAGGCACGTGCTACACAAGTGTAACAAAGTGTAAAGCAAGTGCGACATAAGTGTAACAAAGTGTAAGGCCCAGGCACGTGCAACGCAAGTGTTACAAAGTGTTACGCAAGTGCGACACAAGTGTAACAAAGTGTAAGGCACGTGCAACACAAGTACCCCACCTCCCTGCCCCCAACCCTTTCTACGACCAATTCTAAGGACATGCCACCCAACGCACATGCCTCCCAGTCTCTGACATGCAAAAGGCCTCTGCACATGTAGGACAATGAGACAGTCTCTGGGGCCGTTATGCAGCACATGCAGCACACACACTACGGCAGTGCACCTGCGTTCAGGCTGGAAGCGCACCAGCACTGAAGGACAGTGGGTAGAAGGTAGGGGCAGGGGTTGAGCCCCTAAAGGAGGGAGCCACAAATGATGATGAGCTGAGTACTTGCCAAATGTTCTTGCACAAAGCATTAAGACGAGCCGCAGGCCAAAAGCCGAGCGCTCTGTGAAAGGGGCTCACATGTCAGATCTCCGTGACCCAAGTCTCAGGTTTGTGTTGTTGTGTGCTATGGTCTGTGCCAAGTGTCTGAGCAGCGAGACTGTGGAAGATGATGATATCTTCATCTCTGACGGTGATTTCTGCAACACTTTGGGGGACAGCCCCAGGGATGCATTGGAAGCCCCCCCCCCCCCCACGCCCTCTTCAGGGCACCCAGCCTACGCAGCCACTGTCTCCCTGGCAGCAAGTGCCAGCTTCCATAGCATTTATAACCGACAGTAACCGTCCCCAACCGCTTTCGAAACCTCCTGCAACCGCCTATCTAAGCGCCTCTGAGGTCCCTTCCCTTCTAATGCATCCATGGACAGCCCCCCATCATCAACTTGGATCTGGCCTTCGGTGATTGACGTGAAGCATCATGAGGGTGCTTTGGTTTTCGAAACTCCGGTTTCACGGACATCATTTCTGATTAGAGGCCCGGAATATCTCAGATTAGGGCGTCCAAATTGATTGATCTTGCTCTCCTTTCGCTGCATTGAGTCCGCTTGGGGTACGGCTTCGGGCTGTGGTTTCACGTCAGGAGTTGGAAGAAGAAGTAGCTGAATGCCGACAGCAGCTTGCGGAATGTGCAAAGCACTCTGATGAGGTATCCGGATGCATCGGGTGATGGGGTAGCGCCAGGTGACAGGTGAAGGTGACAACCGCTGACGTGATACCCGACCTGGCAACCGACCAGACAACACGAACCCCCCGACCCGTCAACGGATCATAACCCACAAGATGAGGTCGGAAGGGTTCGGGGGTTGTTCCCGGTTGTTGAGCCCTTGCCCAGCATTTGTGTACTCCCTCACCCTAAACTCATGCCTCCAAAGAAACAGGTATGCAGGGCAGGGCAAGGCTAACCATCTATGCTGCGGGGGTGAGGGTAGGGGTGGTGGTGTTGTAGAGTAGTGGTGTTGGGACTGAGAAGGTCTGCTGTGGGCTGAGGGTGGGGATGGGGGAGAGGTATGGTGCAGTGTGAGGGCAGCGGTGGCCATGCTGCAGAGGCATGCTGCAGGCTGAGGGCGGCGGCGGCGGCGGCGGCGGCGGTGGTGTAGAGGCATGCTGCAGGCTGAGTGTTGTGGTGGTGGTGGGGTATGGGTCTGCTGATGGGCTGAGGGTGGCAGACAGGCTCCTGGGGCTGGGCCGCATCAGACTGAGGCCTACATGGGTGGCATGCATTAAGCATTGCGACACACGCAGCAGGCGCATGACTGTGTGCTTCAAGGGGGTATGCAATGGGTTGCAGGTGCCATTGTTATTGGTATTTGGTGGTGGTAACGGTAGAGAGCAACGGCACCGAGCGACGGTTGTGGAGCGTTTTGTTGAAGGTTGTTACGGATCGTTGAGGCTGGCCGCATGTTGTTGAGGGGTGGTGCCGAAGGTGCGTTGCGGCGGGGCCGTAGAGAGTTGTCGCGAGTCGTATGGGGTCATGAGGATCGTTCGGGTTTGTCGAGAGTTGTTGGGGATGGTTTACGGGTGATTCGGGTGGCTCAGGGGCGTTCGAGCCCCCCAGGTCGAGGGACGAGGGTTGGCGAGGATTGCTGTGGTTGCGGTGTTGGGGGTGAAACAGAACATGGTCTCATGTGCATGCAGCGCACACAGGGCCGTCCTTTGGGAATGGACCCCCCCCCCATCCAAGGACAGCCTGAGGTCTTGGGCGGTTAGCCGACGGCTGTCGGGGTTTGACCCGCGGCGGTTGATGGTCAACCGACGCGTAACCCACAGCCGATTGACGGACCGGTGCAGAGCAGGTCATTCCCCTGACACGGACACCGGTGGTACTACGCGGTGGCCGCCGGGCCCCGGCTGCCACGAAGCCTTACAGCAAATTTGTGTGTTTTGGATACCGGGTTTGCAGTGGGGAATGCCGGAGGTGCAGTGGTATAACACAGCCGTTCTGTGGTGCACACCTGGGTTCGAATCCCGGGCCGGCAACGTCCAGCGGCGGGCGAGGCAGTGCGTGGAGGGGCTACCTAATCCCCGTGCGATACTACGCAGTGTTTAGCGCGGACTCCAGCACTACGTCAAAATTTTTGAACTACCTTTTGCCTGTTACTATTACCGGGGAAGGCAATGGCCCGGTTCCCCCCGTCAGCCAGCGTTCTGTGCCTCGCTGCAGGAGAAGCTGAGCATCGGTGGGCTCAAGGCCGAGCTGTCGCAGTGCACGTCCAAACTGGAGACCGCCGAAGGCCTCGTGAAGACGCTGCGGACGCAATTGGAGGAACGGTGTGGGGGCGCCGCGGGGCTCGGGCTCGGGGTCAATGGCCTAGAGGCATCCTCAATGGCCTGGAATGCGCACGGTGCAGAGGCGGTCCTGGCGGTGCCAACCCGTCATTCAGATGGGCTGCTGTTGTGACGCGTATCATATCGGTGCCGCCACACCGTTTGGTGTTTGCCAAGGAACGGATTTCCCGGGCCGTATCAGTGTGTGCACGAGAGAGGCCAGTGAGGGCCGGTGCAGGATGATGCTTGACTGGGCGGTCGGAACAAATGTGCGTGGGAGGACCCCTTTTCTTTGCCCCTCTAGCCCCCCCCCCCCCCCCCCAGACATGCCTCAGAGTGATCAGCGCCTGCGGGAGATCATTTTGACTCATGGGTTCCTCCCGCCCCGACCCCTCCCCCTTTTCCTCTCTGATAAGTTGAGCCCCCCCCCCCCTCCCTACAGCTGCTGCGTGCCAAAAGAGAAGGCTCCACGCCGCCTAACCCCCTACATAAGACCGAGTGTTTGGAGAAGGGGACATGGCACACCGCGCACCACGCACCCCATCGCTATCAACCACCGCGGCAATCATTCTGCCCGACGACTGCAACACTTCCCTCCGTCTGTGCCCCCTTCTTCATGCACCACAACAGCCCTCCAGCCTCCCCTTCCTTTTTCCTTTGGCAGGAAGCTGATCTCTCAGCATGACCGCAAGCGACTGAAAATCATCCGGCAGCAGTTGGAGGAAGCGGAGCAAGCCTGCACTGATTGCGGACAGCAGCGCCAGGGCCTTGCCGACTCGGTGGAGGAGCTGCGGCAGGGCCTGGCCGCAGCGGAGCAGGAACACCGGCTGCGGGTACAAAGCTTGGAAAATCAATTGCAGCTGAAGGTGTTTGGGGCTGGGGCTGGGGCTGGGGATGGGGCTGGGGCTGGGGCTGGGGCTGGGGATGGGGATGGGGCTGGGGATGGGGCTGGGGATGGGGATGGGGCTGGGGATGGGGATGGGGCTGGGGCTGGGGCTGGGGATGGGGCTGGGGATGGGGCTGGGGCTGGAGATGGGGATGGGGATGGGGCTGGGGATGGGGCTGGGGATGGGGATGGGGATGGGGCTGGGGATGGGGATGGGGATGGGGATGGGGCTGGGGATGGGGATGGGGATGGGGCTGGGGATGGGGCTGGGGATGGGGATGGGGATGGGGATGGGGATGGGGATGGGGATGGGGCTGGGGATGGGGAGGGATCGACATGGGGATGCGTGGGGATGGGGATGGGGATGGGGATGGGGATGGGAGAGTGTGGGGATGGGAGTGAGGGCAGACGGACAGCGGACGGATGGTTCAGCCGTGCAACAGGAATTAGGAGTTGGCCCTCGCACTTTGTGATTCGAACTGTTTTGGGAGGAAGCCCCCAAACAAACACACATACCCACACATATGCCCACCCACCCACACACACACACACAACACACACACACACACACACACACACATACACACACACACACACACACAGCCACCCACACACACACAACACACACACACACACACACACACACACACACACACACACACACACACACACACACACACACCAGGGGGGGGGGGAAAGTGCAAATGCACTTTTTTTGCATTTTTTGGCACTTTTCACTTTGAGCCATTTTTTGCACTTTTTGCACTTTTTTGCATTTTTTTGCACTTGTTTCCACTGCCCTGTCAGAGTTGTTTTCGCTCTTTTGATGTCTGTGACGCAACCAGAAGCTGGTGCGCATGCACATATAAATGATGAGGAAGAGGAAAATGAACCTGATTTGCTGGAGAATGACAGTGATGATGATGAGCCCAAGGCAAAGAAATCAGAAACGTCACTGAACTACGGGGCAAAGACGACACTTGCTTCACGGGCACGGCAATATCCTCCTGGTACTTTTGAGCCACGTGGTGAGAGTATGTGGTGTATGGCGTGCCAAAAACCGGTTGATTATAAACGAAAGTCTGTTGCAGATGCCCACCTAAAAACACCGGCACACAAGGCATCTATAAGCAAGTGCGCATTTTGAACCCCACCAAGCTTCCTGATTTGGACCACAATTTAAAAAACCTGACAGCCCTCCAGTTTCCCATCGATGATGCTGAATTTAGGGCTGAGTGGCATACATATTGTCGGGTTGAGAATCATTCCATTGACAGTCCGAGTGCTTTGGCTTTATTTTGGGCCAACCGTGGAGGTGATCTTGCAAAGCGGGCATACTTTTTGATCCATGTGCCAACAACTTCTGCAAGTGTCGAGAGAAGTTTCAGTTTGGCTGGCAATATGGATACCAAGTATCGGCATGGTCTACCAAATAACACCCGCCGCTTGACAACGATGTTGCTCTTCAATGGTGATGTGGAAGGTAGGGTTAAAGTGGCGTAATGCCGAAACCAAGAGCACTATTCAATGTTACGTTTGGAGCGCATCGTGTAGTGCACTGTTGTGTATTGTGTTGCCTTGTCATTGCATTTTTATGGTTGCATTTTTTTGCTTTTTTTTGCACATATTTGCACTTGTTTGCATTTTTTTGCACTGCATTTTTTGGATAGTTCATTTGCACTTCCCCCCCCCCCCTGCACACACACACACACACACACACACACACCCACACACATACACAAAATGAAGAAACTGCCTCCCTTCTCCCCCCCCCCAGATCGGCTGAGGACACTCAGAAAATCTGTGACTCGCTGCTCCGGCCACACAAGGCTGATTGGAATGCCCTGCTGCAACAGGGAAATGTCAATGACATTTGGGACAGGTGGACCTGGCTGGCCGAGGAAGTAGGCATGGCACTCACATGCACGCATCTTACACTGGACACCCCCAACCCCACACTCCCGTTTGCACCCAAGAGTGCCCCCCGGGGGCGTGGCACGGAGCGAATGTTGCGGGACACTACGCTAGCGCCGACAGGCCTGGCGCCCAATGGCGGCCCGCGCACGCGCATACTTTCCAAAATCACAGGGACCCTGGGAGCCCTTCGCTCGGTCATCCAGTGGCAACGTGCCCAGCTGGGCATCAGGGGCAAACGAGTCCCGGCATCCGCCAAACGCAAAGCCAGCCAGGTTTTCAGGCCAGGGGTGGTGCCCAGACAGGTGGAACTATCGTGGCAGGCCGCGTGCCGCCGCATGCGCAAAACGGCGCTGGCCTTTCGTGAGGACCTGCTGCTTCATGAATTTGTGGCCAGTGCCCCTGACCCCTCCCTCCCACTCATACGCCCCCTGCCAACGCTGGTAGACTGCATGTCGCTGTATGACAGCCTATGCGCACTAGGGAAGAGATATGCCCGCTATGAAGAGCGCACGCGCATTGATAAATGGAAATCCAAAATGGACCAAGCCTGGCTGGACAGGCCAAAGGAGGTTTATCAGTGGATACAGAACGAGTACCAACCTCCTCTGGTTATGCTCCTGGACCCAGACACAAGCCAACCAACGGCGAACATCCCCCGCATGGATGAAATTCTTCATGCCTCTTGGGACCAGGTTATGCGAAAATATGCAGACACCCCAGAGCCAGACGTGCACGCTTTTGCACAGAAGTATGATAAGTTTCTGATAAAGGGAGTGCAGATGCAGTCCACCCCTATCACAGGGTCCCAGCTCGCGAAACGCCTTAGAAAGATGGGTGTTCACACAGCCACTGGCCTGGATGGCTGGTGTGTTTCGGATCTTTTACTGCTGCCCACCTGTCTGCTGGACATGCTGTCAGAAATTCTGTTTCTAGTTGAGGCAACAGGAACCTGGCCCAGGGTCCTGGCGAGGGGATACGTCTCGCTGATCCCGAAAGGGGAAGGGATGATGCCGATGCAGCAGCGCCCACTGTCCGTACTGTCCCAGATCTATAGGGTCTGGGCAGGGATCAGGTTAGAGGAGTGCATGGTGTGGCAGGAACTGTGGATCCACCCGCACGCTTACGGTTTTCGCAAGAAGCGCGGCGCCACTGATGCGGCCGCCTTTATCTCCATGCTCATTGAGCTACACAAACTGATGAAAACAATTTTGCACGGTTTTGGATTAGACTACATAAAATGCTTTGATTTGATCCCACAGTCCATTGTACTGCATATTGCACTGACGCAGGGGATGGATTTGGGCACACACAGGGCCCTTTCTGGCATGTATCGCACCCTCACAAGGTGCTTTAAAATAATGGGATGTTTGGCCAGTTTTTTCGATGCCACCAATGGCATCCTCCAGGGCTGCCCATTGAGTGTGATACTCATCAACCTCCTGACCTCGGTCTGGAAACGGGTGCTGGATGCGCAGCAACAGGGCATCAAAGTCGCGGTACAGGCCCTCCCCCCCAGCGATCGGCCAGCGCAGGCCCTGCAATTCATCCTAACTGCCCTTGGGTATGCGGATGATACTTATGGGTTTGCAGCCGGAAGCAATACCCTCACCCCCCTGCTAGACTGCACCACTGACTGGCTTGAGGACACGGGTCAAGGGGTGAACGCGAAGAAATATGTCGGCTTTTCGTCTGACGCCCGTCACCCAGTGAAGGCAGCACTACAGGGGGTGCCCTTCCCTATCTCTTCTGAGTTTAAGTCCCTGGGCGCGGGGGTCCGCACCACGGACGCGACTTGTTCGGGACCGCTCATCAAGAAAAGGATTTCCAGAGCCTGCAGCCTCCTGGATAGGGTGCATGGTGCTCAGGGCAATTTTGAAAGGAGATGCGACATTATCTCCACAATGATCACGGCCACTGGCCTGCACGCAGCAAAAATAGTGCCACTTCAGCCCAAAGACCTCCTGCCCTTCGAGACTAAGGTCATGCAGACCATTTGGGGACGGTCACGGCCCGGCAGGGCCAAAGAAATCTTTTTCACCTTGCTGTGCAAAGGACACCGGATTGCACCTACCTTGGTACTTAAGTATCATCGCATCCTGTGGTTATCCCAGCTGTGTCGCACCAGGGGTGCTGGACAGATCACAGCCCAAGCCATTTGGGAGATGACAACATTTCACAAAGGCTCCGGCCCATACGGCCGAGCCATGTCCACAGCACAGGAGTGTGGCTGGGTCGCTACGCAGGGATGGTGGGGATGGAAAGTGCCTGGGCGCCAGGAACCCCTCCTCCTATACGGGGATAAAAACACTATCAAGCACGAGGTGCGTGAACAGCTGCGCTCGCAAATGCTGGACAGCCTGGTTCAGAGGCGTCCCCGCCTTTTCGCGGGGGCTCATTACACCACATGCCGGCGCCTGGTCCAGCCCAGCATAGCGTCATTTGCCACAGAGTTACAGCGCTCTATCCTGCGGGGCATCCTATCAGGAGCAACCTGGACAGCCCTCCGGGCCTATCAACGTGGCATGAGAGCCACATCCACGTGCCCGTACTGTGGCAATGCTCCGGAAAACGAGGAGCACATTTTTTGGCAGTGTTCAGCCTGGAGTACGGTGCGGGACACCCACCTGCCGGGCATCAGGACGGCGGCAGCACAGATCACAGGCCTTCCCCTCATGGACCAGTGGCCCCCATGTTTACGACTTTGTGGATTGGCCCCAGAGCTAGACACAGACAGCGTCCAGTCAGGGACAGCGCTCGCATTCATGACAGCTCTGCACAATATGTTAGTAGCCGTTTTGCAGGCCCGCAAGTTACGAGACACACAATCCCCCATGCTTTTCATGGGGTCGAGCCTCTCACAGCAGCTTCGGCAATACCCGTACCACCAACTGGTGGGACCCCTCCCCAGACCGGAAGACAAAGGGTTACTTCTTCTGCGTACCCCTAAGAAGGTGGAATGGCAGTGGGAAATGCCCTTTTTGGCGGACGTGCTATGCTGGCTGAGGGAACTGCACTGGGCCCCTGAACCAGGCACAGTGACGTTCTTGGAACTCGCACTGGACTTTGAGGAATTTGCGCAACGCACCCTCCCACACGCTCCACAGGCAAAATTTAAGGGCACCACCCTTTCACTGCAAGAGAGAGGCCGGGTCTTACGACTGGCAATGGCAAATGCGCAGCGCCTGGTCACCAAAGGCCATTTGCATCCAGCGCGTGTGGTCACACGCTGCAGCTCTTTAGTTCCTTTGGGGGGGTCGGCACTCTGCGGCCTGAACTGTCGCCCCCATTTCACCTGCCGCAGTGCCATGAACATGCACGTTCAGCAGTTAGCGGCATACTGTGAGCGCACGTGGGCCACCAAGGTTGGTCTCAACAGAATACACAAACTGCGCCCGTACACACGTAGGCCACGCAGAACAGCGCAGGAAGTGGAGGAGCATCGACTACAGCGTGCACTCCAGGGGAATCTGCAGTTGGGGCTGGCTCCGTCCTCGGAGCAGACCAATTTTGCCAAAGGGGGGGGGGGGCTGCTCCTCCTTTGCAGCTGATTTCTTCCCTGTGATAGGGGATGGGAAGCTCCCACAGCGCCCCTACACCGGGACACGCAGGCGCGCAAACACACACAGGGCGCCACCACCGGCGCCATCGGCTGATCCGTCAAAGTGTGCCCAGCACTCTGCTGACGCATGCACGACCTGCAAGAGACTTCGGCGCACAGCTGAAGCATGCTGTGCGCTGGGACATCACGCTGATGACCACATAGCACGCAGACCGCAACTGCAACTGTGCCCACTGCATGGCCTGCCACCGTGCCCGAGGTGCACACTCAAGCAAAGGGGAGTGCGCCACTGCTGTCAGCGGGGACACCATAAAGTGTGCACCCCAGTGCCTGCGCGCCGGAAGCGCCCACTTGCTGCACATGCACAACTGCCCCACAAACGACCACGCCTGCAAGGGCCTGCACGTATCTCTACGGGTCTGCTGAGGTCCCCACACCAACCCCCCACCCCTCCAGCCCCCAAACGCAGGAGGCCGAAAACACCCCCCCCTCCGTCCCCACCAGCCCCAGTTCCACGGGGGCTGGAGGAGACCGTGGCCGAGGATGTCGCCCGCCCGCTTTTCGTGACGAGGCACGGGAGAGCGAACACTCTGGATACCTAGCCAGCAAAATACAGAGGTTCTGATTCCGCAGAAGGGAGGGAAACAACGTCACAAAGAGGCCTCAGCAGACCTGAGCCAAATGAGGCGTCCAGCCCAACGCTGCACAAGGATCCACCTCTAAAAGTACAGATCACACACACCCACACACACACACACACCCACCCACACCCACCCACACACACACCCACCCACCCACCCACACACACACACACGCACGCACGCACGGGGAGAAATCAATATGGCTACATATGCCGTGCCCTCTCGGGGCCCCCTATTGGGGGAAAATGGATGTGGCTGGCCAACCCCTTCGCCTCGGGGGTCGCCATATTGCAAAGAAATCAGTATGGCTGCGTATCGGGCTACATCACACTTGCCGTCTCAAGGAAACGATAGTGGGGCAAGGTGAACGTCTCTACATAATCCACGCAGTCTTGGAGAGCGCATACCAGTGAGAGATCAAAGTGGCTCGACAACCCCGGGTTAGAGCGCACGTCATTGGCCAGATTCTGAGCCAAGCACAAAACAGTCAAGCCCAGCCTGACACCGGAGCGTGTGGTGACGATGAGAGCACATGTTTCATGCATCAATGACTGTGCGAAATCCAGACTGCCACCACCGCGTTGTGCAGGACTCGCTGCTGCAGAGCACGAACCACAAGATCGAGGAGCTCGAGTGCTGCCTCTCCGAGCGGGACAGTATCTTGGCCATGAGCCGGAAGTGGATGCCGGAGCTGGACCTCCACGCGTCCACCGCCCCGCAGTCCGACGCCGCACCCCGGCCTCCCCCGCCAGCGCAGGCCGTGGCAGGGCCATCGGCCCCGGCAGCCCCTCTCGAGCCCCCGGCCCCCGCGGCCCCTGCGCAACGCAAAGCCGAACCGCCCACGCAGACCCTCCCCGAGCCGTCCCCCGTTGCCACCCCCGGCCGGGGCCGCTCCCCGGCCGCCACCCCCATCACCACCCCCGCCCGCGGTCCCTCCCCCATCACCACCCCCGCCCGCGGTCCCTCCCCCGTCGCCACCCCCATCGCCACCCCCGCCCCCGGCCCCCCGCCACTTCCCACCCTTACCCTGACCCCCGCCCGGGGCCCCTCCCCTCCCCCGGCACCCATCCCCCCCGCTGCCCCGGCCTCCGGCCCCTCCTCCGTCTGCACCCCCTCCTCCACCCCCAGCCTCAACGCCACCCCCAATCTCAGCCCCAGCCCCAGCCTGGACAGCCACCGGCAGCAGCGACCCCCGCAGAACCCGGGCGTGTCCCCCCACTTGCCCGTGCTACAGCAGGTGTGGGAGGGCGTGAGGGGGGGGTGCCCGGAGACTGCAAGGGAGGGGTGGTGCGGAGAGGGAGGCAAGGGCGCCTCCCACGTCAACTCGTGCGGCGGGGCCATCCCATCTCAGATTTGCCGACAGGAGAGGGGGGGATTTGGAGCCGCATGAACGTGCACAGAACGTGCCCGGGAGAGACACAGGCTCTGTTACAAGCGTTGTGTGCCATCAAGAAAGCTTTCGAGGGGTTTCTCATTGGATTTGGTTCACCCAGTTCCCGTTAGAAATCAGCCACTGAGTAATACCCGCCCTACACACATCCGCAGCTCAGTAGGAATCTGTTGTATCCGGTGCAGGGCTCAGTAGGGCCCAGCCCCGCCAGGTTGTGTCTTGCTTGGTGGACATCAGTGCCAAGTTTGTTTTGGTCGCTTTGAACAACTAGAACCTGTAACTCCTGGAAGCCCGCAAGCAATTTTGTTCAGTGAGTACAGGCGACAGACCAACCCCAAACATTGTGTGAAAGCTACCAGGAGGGGGTGGCAAACACGCTAGAAATTCTAAGAACATTAATTGTGTCCAAACATTCGGACACAATGAATCGCCAAGGTTTAAGGATTGGTACAGATTGAATCGCACCAATTTTCAGGATATCTGAATGTTTGCCCGTCAGCCGCTATTGCTCTCTCCCACGCATGCATCTGAGTATCCCACGCAAGATGCCCTTGTTCCTTCCCAATGGTTTCCTGCCAAGTGGGTCCTCATTTGGATTAAAGCAAAAAAGCCACCCCCAAACGGTGGCTCAGGTACATATCAGCAACCGCCCAACACTGCAGTCCTGAAACGCCTGTTCCAGTACACGACCTTGGATGACACAAGGGGGATTTCCTGAATGGGGACACAACGAATACCCCGGGTGTTAAGGATTGAGACACATTAGACAGCGGTGTGTTTTGCTGAATCACGGTTTTCCCGGGACGCTTTCCTTTGCTGGTGGGCAGTTTGAACACCCAACGCCTAAGCCCCTTCTGAACTGGAGGTTGGCGGGCGGATTGCCGCAAAGAATAGCCTGCCACGGCCTCTTTTGGCGGGGTTTGGGGTCTGCGGTGCGCATCCCTCGCCGGCACTGATGCCCACCGCCCGCTGTCGCAGGCCACTGCACAAAGGCCAGAGGCGGCCGGGCCAGCCCGCCCTTGTGGGGGGCGCGGCACGAAGCCCCCGCTGTGCGAGAGGGAGGTGCGGCAGAAGCTGCAGGAGCTGGAGGAGCGCCTGCGGGGCATTGATGAGCCGGGGGGTGAGCCGGAGGGTGTGGGTGCGACGATGGGGCTTGAGGCGAAGGGGGATGAGGTGGTGGAGGCGGAGGTGGATGCGGCGATGGGGCCCGGAGTAGAGGACGAGGAGGAGGAGGTTGAGGAGGAGGAGGATGAGGAGGAGGAAGAGGAGGAGGAGGAGGAGGAGGAGGAAGCGGAGGAGGCAGCGGCGGCGCCGGAGGAGCATAAGGAAGACTCTGGAGGGGAGCAGGAGGCGATCAGTGAGGACGAGGGCTCGCATGGGGAGGTCGAGCAGGCGCCCGTCCAGCGGGTGGTGGAGCCGGCGGCCGCGGCGGTGGCGGAGCGGTCGCGGGTGCGACCCGATGCGTCGCCGGTCGAGGCGCGGCAGCACGTCGTCCGGAGGGAGGCGGGAGGGAGGCCCGAGGAGGGCGCCGGGGCCCTGCGGACGCTGCCTCGTGCCGGGCCGGCGCCCGGCGGGGCGGCGGTCGAGGAGGTGGGGCCGGCCCGGCGGCCGTCGGTCGGGGAGGGGGAGCTGGCGGCGCGGGCCCGGCGGCTGGCGGCCCGCGAGGCGGCCGCGGAGGAGCGGGAGCGGGCGTTAGCGGCGGGCGAGGGGGCGCTGGCGGCGCGGCAGCGGGAGGCGGTGGCCCAGAACGAGCAGCTGGCGGCGCGGCTGCGGCAGTTCGCTGTGCGGGAGCTGGAGCTGGAGGGGAAGGAGCTGGAGGCGGAGGGGTGGGAGGAGGAGCTGGGGGCGGGCGAGCGCGAGCTCGCGGAGCAGCAGCAGCAGGTAACCGCCCGGGAGGAGCGGTTGGCGGCGCGGGAGGAGGCGGCCGCGGCGCGCGAGCGGCAGCTGCGGGTCGCGGAGGCGCAGTGGGCGCGGCGGACGGTGTGGAGCCCCGACGGCGAGCAGGAGGAGGCGCTGCGGCTGACGGCGTCGGGGGAGGCCCTGGCGGACCGGGAGCATGCGATGGGCGAGGCCGAGGCGGTGCTGGCGGAGCGCGCGGCGGCGCTGCGGGCGCAGGAGCAGGCGGTGCGGCGCCGGGAGGAGGCCGTGGGGCAGCGCGAGCGGGACGCGGAGGAGGGGGTGGGGGTGGGGGCCCCCGGGGCGGCGCTGCAGGAGCAGGGCACGCAGGTCAGCCCGGCGCACCGCACCAGTCCCGAGCGGGAGAAGGTGTGTGCCCCCGTTGCCCTCGGTGTGTCGCGTGTTGCATGCCCGTCCGCTGATTGCTGAGTGCGGTTTGTTCCTTGCTGCTCAGGGGGTGCCCTAAGAAGCCCAATAAGTATTTTGTCGTAAAGGACAGCCCCCAGAGACCACCAACCGCCAACCGCCAACCGCCAACCACCGCCAACCGCCAACCGCCAACCGCTGTTCAACACCGTTTCTGTGGTCCTGTGTCTTGCCCATGTCCTGACCATGAAGCAGAGCACGTCCCTGTGAACGTTCGTTTCTGTTG
Source organism: Eutreptiella sp. 'Long Island Sound 2002' (assembly GCA_964036045.1). Classification (NCBI taxonomy): domain Eukaryota; phylum Euglenozoa; class Euglenophyceae; order Eutreptiales; family Eutreptiaceae; genus Eutreptiella; species Eutreptiella sp. 'Long Island Sound 2002'. The sequence continues at coordinate 1,119,290 of OZ038402.1, read as the reverse complement.
GCGTTACGAAGGCTCTCTTTTTCCCCTTGGGGACAGCCCTGATGCTGCATGTCGCATGGTGGTTGGTGGGCGTGACTCTCTATCTGCCACTTGCGGCATGCTGCTGGGCCTTGTTGCTTGTTGCTTGTCGTTGGTGCCTGTAGCTGGTGCCACTGCTGGTGCTGCTCGCTGCTTGTTGCACGTGGCTGTCCGCGCCACGTGCGGCGTGCCCATGGCCTTGCCGCCCCCCCCCCCCCCCGTCCCCCGCCCCTCGCGGCCCCTCACCGCCCCGCCCCCTGCGCCATCACAGTGGCGGTCCGCGGAAGCGGCCTGTCTGGAGGCGGAGATGAAGACGCTGGAGACGCGGATGGCCAAGACGGTGATGGAGAAGGGCAAGCTGCTGCACCAGAACAACCTGCTGACCAAGCAGCTGACCAGGGAGCGGGAGGAGGTGGTGGCGCTGCGGAGGCAGTGCGAAGAGCTGCAGGGTGTGCGGGGCCGGGCCGGGCGGGGCTTCCCAAGCCGCGTGCACGCCCCATGCCCCAGCCCCCGGAGGGTCCCACGGGATGTGCATTGGAAGAAACTGCAATCCAGCAAATCCGTGGGGCTTATGTAGCCTGGGGCCCTCACCGGTCACCTTGTGGCCCTCCTGGTCAATCACTGAGGACAGTGTGTGTGTGTGTGTGTGTGTGTTTCTGAGTGTCTATTTTTTTTCGAAAGGCGCCTATTGGCGTCGGACATGCTCTGTCTTGTTTGATGTCCAACTGACGAGGATTCTGACACTCAGAAACTGAGTTGTTGCCCGTTTGTCTCGCAATAGTGTGTGTGTGTGGACTCTCGGACCCTGAGTTGTTGCCCGTTTGTCTCGCAATCGTGTGTGTGTGTGTGTGTGTGTGCGCGCGCGTGCGTGCGTGCGTGCGTGCGTGCGGGCGGGCGGGTGTGTGTGTGTGCGTGTGTTTGTGTGTGTGTGTGTGCGCGCGCGCGCGCGTGCGTGCGTGCGGGCGGGTGTGTGTGTGTGTGCGTGTGTTTGTGTGCGTGTGTGTGTGTGTGTGACACGCTATCACTGTATCACACTGAACCCACTGTCCAGGACTGCACTTTGTCGTTCTCTATCAACACACCGGAAGACGTCCGGGGCTGCCCTGCAGCTCTTGAGGAGTTGTCTTTCACCGCTTGTCTTGCTCCGTTCTTGTTTGCGGTTCCCATTGTGTGTGTGTGGGGGGCAATGTATGTAGGACAATGCACGGACATATTGTTGCCTCTGCTTTGCTTCCGCTGTGACACTTGATCTCCTCACGCCTTGTGTGTGTGTGTGTGTGTGTGTGTGTGTGTGTGTGTGTGTGTTGAACAAAAGGGGGCGGAAGGCAATTCGTCGCCACAAAATGCACCACAGCAAGTCCATGTAGCAGATGCTTGATGGTCAGCATGTTTGTTTGTCATACGTCATCCGAGAGAAGGACGCAGGACATCCATCCGGGAAAAGCCTCGGTCGCTGCGGGTGTCGTTGCCGCAACGGGGGGTACTGCTGTGGACGTCATGATACCCCTCTCCCGGCGCCCGGCCGGGGCAGCAGGCCGCACCCCGGCCGCAGGCAACACGGCCATGCGCCCCGTCCTGTGTGTCTCAGATGCGATGCGGATGCAGCGAGCAGTCCCTCCGTCGCCCAAGAAAGACCGAAAGGTGCGACTGCCCTGCGCCTGCAGCGGGTCGGGCAGGCCATGGGGGGTGCGACGCATCCGGGGGGTACAGGGGGGGGCTCTAGCCTGCCTTCCCCCGGGCCCCCTCGGGACCCGCATTGATGGAGGGAGACCCCTGGATCCTGTCGATGCCCCCCATCCCCCCCTCCGGATGCCAAGAAGGGGACACGTGCATTGATTGGACTTCGCAGTACTGCTGGACTAATGGCTGGAATTGTCTATGGCAGGGACATTCAGTCTATCGGAACCGACCATTGATCCCCCCTCCGGATGCCGCACACTTGGTTTTGTGGAGGGACCTGATGGGAAGTGCGGGGCAATGGGGACAATGGGATGGGGGATCGTCGCCTTTTTCTCCCCCATTAGCCCCCCCCCCCCCCCGGTTTTCGCCATTTTCCTGCCACTTGTAGAGGTAGTTCATACAAGTTCTGTAGTGATCTTATGATGATTCCCCCCATTCCCCCCCATCCCCCCCATCTTCCCCAATTTCCCAAGGCGCCTTCGGGCCTCGGGGACTTCGGATTCGGGTACTCAGGAGCCCTGCCCCCCCCTGCCCGCACGGAAGTGGCTGCAGTCCGTCGCGGTCCATTCCCTGGGCCTGGGCATGGCTACAGAAGCCTGTGTGCCGATGGCGGGCGGGGCTCACGGGGATGGGCCCCCCTCCACCAGCAACGCCAAGTGCCAATGCGCCCACTGCAAACCAGCGCTCCTCCCCCCCCCCCCAAACATTCACGTTGCTGGTTGTGGTGAGCACCCCCCCGCCTGGGGTCTTTGTGATGACCGCATACCGGGCACTGATCAGGCCGTCAGGGGAGGACGCCGTGGGCAGAAGTCGCATCCTGGATCCCCCCCCCCCCCCCAGGCAGTGCGGATGCCCGCAGCAGTGCGGATGCCCGCAGTAGTGCGGATGCCTGCTTGTCATAGCAGAAGGTTCAAAGGCGAGAGGCCAATAGGCGCCGCCACAGGCTAACGGAGCCAACCACCAAGGCCTTGTGCCAACCCCCCCGCCCCCAAAAGTAGCAGAAGGTTCAAAGGCGAGAGGCCAATAGGCGCCGCCATAGGCTAACAGAGCCAACCACCAAGGCCTTGTGCCCCCCCCCCCCCCCCCATTGCCAATGACCGACACCGACGGCGGTGGGCCATTCCCCTGAGGCGCTGGACGCTTCACCGATCACTGGTGGCGGTTCAGTGGGCCGGCAGCTTGGCCTCAAGCCGCGGGTTTGGGGGGGGGGGTTTGTTGGCATATCACACACCATTTGACGAGAGAAGCCGCGCTGAGGGGGACCGGCTGGCGCCTCTTTTCTCGCCTCCCCTGTACGAGACGGCGTAGTGGGGGGGGGGGGTGTACTTCCACCGCGGGTCTCTGTGCTCCGGTGCATCGGGGCCGTGCCGGGCCGTCTCAAATGGTCCACCAACACATTCAATTCGGGGGTCAGGACTGGCAAACACAAACACAATTGATCGCCTCGACGAGAGGTTTTTCGATGAAGTGCAGCTGCGGACGCCCTTTTTCCCTCGTTTTTTGGGCGGGGGGTAGTCGCTCAGCACACCCCAACGTATGGAATGGGATGTTAACCCACAATCCGCCGATCTATATTGTATATGGGCATTCCACTTGCACAAGGCACGATCCAGACAATGGGGCGTTCTCAGTACGTCTTCTGGAGGGTATCCTATATGGCGCACTGCCACGGGTCGCCTTATGGCCTTAGCCCAGTTCCGAGACAATATTATTGTAGCTTCTAGAGGCCCACGCGCTGCGGACGCCATGCGCGAAGTGTGCGATACATTGTCTACGGTGTGGAAGCTACCCGTACTTTGCCCCTGCATGGATAAACCTACAGACCAGTGCAAGTCGATGTGCATGACTGGCGAACTTCGTGCCTTAGGCATATGTATGCACCGCGCAAACGGCCAAGGCTCTTGTGTTGCACATCCATCTGCATTCACTGCCAATTGGTCCCTGAAGCTAGGGCCCCCACTACAGTCTTCCTGGGCCGTACAAGACAGCGCGCTGGCTAACTTATACACCAGCGTCCTCGTTAATTGTCTTCCTTTTGTTCGCTCCTGGGGGGGTCTACTTCTCAGTTGCGCTGCATGGATCAATATGGGACTCCTGTGCGGACATTCTACGGCAGTCACACTGCGTGCTGCCCATCGCGCCTTGACACGGGTTGTAGCCCGCACCCCCTATGCCATAGGTCCCAGCCGCAGGTGTATCGCTTTTCTGATGCCCTCTTTGCCTTCTACGAAACATCATATCGCCGGCCTAGTGTGCACCTGGCTCAGCCGCTGCGCACATTGGGACGACTATCGATATGCGTCATTTCATGTTTCACACCCGGGTGGGCATCATGACTGGTGCGCTGATTGGAACACCGACTGGGTTGTGCTACAGAGCATCGCCAACCTCCCACCTTCCGGTGGGAGGGGAGGGGAGGGTCTGCTTTTGTCTACCTCATGATATAGTATTGTATGTATGTGCTGCAATTTGATCACTGGCTGATGTTGCCCTCTTTCCCACGCAAAAAGTCACCTGCACATTCTCCTCACAGACTTTTTGCGAAAGGCGCCTAGGGCCGTTTCGGCTCTTGACAAGCTTTTTCTCTCCTTCTTGTGATCTGCATGTGCTGCCTGTTGTGCTGATTTCGTCTCAACCAACACACACGTGACAGCTCACACGTCACCATACGGGGGGGACCCGACTCCAAAGGGGAAGGGGGGCGGGGGGGCTCTACGGACCCCAAAATGGTTGTACGGAACAATGGGGCCAGAGGCGCCGGAGATTTTTTCTTTAAGGAATACGGCAGGGGAAAATTTTTTGTTTTACACCACATGTCTACACTCAAAATACTCCTGATTTTGTAGAGAACTCAAAAACGGGTGGAAAACACAAAACAACATTTTGACCCTGACCCAACCTCCGGGTCGGACCTTGGCTGATGGGAGGCTGAGCTGGTGGGCAATTTTTTTTTGAAAACAATTCTTCCCCCACATGTGTGTGTTCAAAATGATCAGCGCGTCATGGGGATCATGTGGGGGTATGTATGTTGGGGTACCCACCCCCCCCCCCCCCCCGGGGACCCCGGTGGCTGACCACCTGACTACCCCCTGGGTTTGGGTCAACGAAGGGGGGGGGGGGCTATAGACCTACCAAGTTTTGACCCCCCCCCCCCGAACAAATAGGCACCGGGGGGGGGGTAGAGGGGTCAAAATCAAAAAACTCATTGGGTTAATTACATCGTCTGGCGGCTGACGCTCCGCCGACGCGCCGGGCCTGAACACGGCCGTCCTCAGGGGCGGGGCCCCATTCCGGGGCCACTCTTCGAACATGGGGCCCACCACCGGAGGGGGTCCATACAGAAGAACCAAGTGCAAAGGGACCCGCTTCTGCATCGACGCATAGCGGTCGCAACGGTTGGGCACCCTCTCGGGGGGCGGCGCACCGTGCGCTGTGCGTGCGCTGTGCGAACAGGCGGCTGTCTTCCACCCCCGGTAGCCACGGGTCCCGGGGTCCTGCACTCTGCGCCCCCGATGCTGGTTTGGAATGGATCATGCACGCTTCTGTTGGGGTGGCGGTTTGCAGGGGTGTTCCCGGGATAAACAACGTAATGATTGGCGCTGTGCCCGCGCTGTGCGCGCGCACAGCCCCCGTAGGGGTTGGGTCCTGGCCGGGAGCCCCCCCCCCCCCCCCGCATGTAAAACCCCTTGTCAAATCATCGTTCTGGGAATTGGGAACCGCCTCCCGCCGTCGGTCAAGTTCCAGCCGCCATCCGGTCCGCATCCCCCACCCGCTGGGGGTCCCCTGCCCATGGGGCGGCCGTCCGGTGCGTTGCACGCGGTGCCCTGGGGCCCTGGACTGGGACCAGGACGGGCACTTTGTGTTGTGTTGACGTCCACAGAGAAGTGCCATCTCCCCCTCCTCTTTCCCTCTGCGATTCTTCGTGCGTTCTGCAACCCCCGCGCGCCCTCCGCCTCGCCACTTGCCCCCGTCCCACAGGCCGCAGGCACGCAGACGGCGCCGGCCAAGGACGAGGGCCCCACAAGCCCCTCCGGCATCAGCCCCTGGTCCCTCAAGCGGCGGCAGTTGGAGGCCTCGTGCACCGACAAGGTCCCGCGTGCCGCCGCTGCTGTGCATCGGGTCCTGCGGAAGGGGCGGGGGCAGGAAGGGGTGGTGCTGGTGGTTGTGGGGCGGTGGGGCGGGGGGTGGGCACGGCGGTTTGTGGCGGGTGTGAAGGGGGTTGGGGTGTCACGGGGGTTGAGGAGGAAGGTCGGGAGGGAGACTGCACGGGGGGATGATGTCCCCTGCACACCCATCATGCACCCCGGGGGGCTAAGCATGAGGCGGCCGGATTGCTTCATGAGGGGGGCGGGGGGCAGGCCTTTGCTTAGTGGCTGGTTGATACTATACCGGGGGGGGGGGGGTCAGAGGCCAAAAAAAAGTGTGCGTACCTAAAATCGACCTCCAAGTTCGGGACCCTTTGATAAATTTCATTTTTTTCCTGAGGAAAAAATTTCTGATGTGGGTGGATGGGGGGGTCAGCCAAAATCCCGGGGGGGCCAATTTGACACCCCCCCCCCCCCAGTATCCCTAAGCAAAGGCCTGGGGCCAAGCGGGGGGGGGGGGTGCGGTGGAGCGTACTGGACCCCCGGGGGAGAGGGGGGTCTTGGAAAGGTGGCTCTTGTGTCAGGGGCCTGGGGTTTGGATGTTTTTAGGTGACAATATTTGAAAAGGAATGTTCATCGGAAGGGGGGGCCAATGATGCGTTTTATGACCCCCTTCGACGTGCGGAGTCCAAAACTGCCAGTTTCATGTTTTGTGGGTTCCTTTTCTGTCCCTGGACGGTCTCATGCGACTGGTTGGCCTGGCCATGGCCTGGCAGGAGAGCCCACTGGGGGGGGGGGGTGCTGGAAAGCCCCCCCCCCCTCCTGGAGCAATCCCCCCCCCCGGCGTTATGCTGTGCCTCCGCACTCCTTCCTCCCAAGCCTCAGGACGGATGGTCGCCGATACAGCCCACCCTCCCTCTTACTGAGGCCTCCAACGGAACAGCTGCTTTCTCTTCCCTGGGCTCTCCAGTGGTCCTGTGCGCTCGGCTCCGGAAGTGGCCTTGGAGGAGGAGGAGGAGGAGGTGGTGCTGTGAACGGGGCTGTTGGTGGGGATTTGTTGTTGAGGGGGCCTCGTCACGTCCCTTCATCATTGAAGGTGACCATTGACGTGCGACGTGAGGACCGGCTGGTACACGCGCTTCTGTTGCCCGGGCCCCTCGGATCAAGCCCCTGCTCGTAGCCCCAAGACGCTTTGCGCCCCAACACCTTCCCTCCCCTATTCCCCACACCCCAACGCATTCCATCCCCCGCACCCCAGGCACCACACCTCATCTGCCGCGCCTCGTGGGCAGGTGGAGCAGCACATGGCGAAGGTGGTCGCAGAAAAGGGCAAGCTCACGTACCAGAACACGCAGCTGGTGCAGCAGCTGGACCAACAGCAGGCCCTCAACCAGACGCTGGAGGAGCGCGTGCAGCAGCTGCAGGACTTGCTGGCAGGCTATGAGGTGCATGGGCGCGTGTGGTCTGGTCGGGGCTGCATTCGGGTTTGCTGGCATTGGCCTAGTGGATGCAACCCAAGGGCAACAAAGGCGAGTGACGCGCTGCGCAAACCTGCACTTGCCCCATTTGTGGCGACTGTTGCCGACAACGGGAAACGGTATCGGTGGCTGACGCATGCACACACCCACCCGCGACCGCCGACGACCCTCAACCACATCCTACAGGCCCTCCACACCCCTCCACACCCCTCCACACCCCTCCACACCCCTCCACAACCCTCCACAACCCTCCACAACCCTCCACAACCCTCCACAACCCTCCACACCCCTCCACACCCCTCCACACCCCTCCACACCCCTCCACAACCCTCCACACCCCTCCACAACCCTCCACAACCCTCCACAACCCTCCACAACCCTCCACAACCCTCCACACCCCTCCACACCCCTCCACAACCCTCCACACCCCTCCACAACCCTCCACAACCCTCCACAACCCTCCACAACCCTCTACAACCCTCCACAACCCTCCACAACCCTCCACAATCCTCCACAGCCCTCCACAGCCCTCCACAGCCCTCCACAACCCTCCACAACCCTCCACGGCCATCCGCAACCCTCCACAGCATAAGTTCACCTACATTCACCCACGTTTACCTAAATTCATTCAATAAACACCTAACTTCACTTAAACTCACCAGAGTTCACCTACATTCACCTGAGTTCACCTGAATTCATCAAATAAACACCTAAGTTCACCTACACTCACCTAAGTTCACCCACATTCGCCTAAGTGCATCCAATAAACACCTAGCTTCAGTCAAATTCAACTACGTTCACCTAAATTCACCCACGTTCACCTAAGATCACCTAAACTCACCTAAGTTCACCTAAGTTCACCCACGTTCACCTAAGTGCATCCAATAAACACCTAAGTTCACTTAAACCCACCAGAGTTCACCTACATTCAGCTACGTTCACTCCATAACACTCCACACCCCTCCACAGCCCTCCACAACGCTCCACCGCCCTCCGCAACCCTGCACCACCCTCAATACCGCGACACAGTCCTCCAACACCCCGCCACGGCCCTCCGGAGGGACAGATGTAGAGGGTTGTGCCGGGGTTGTGGGGGATTGAGGCTATTTGTCCCTCGTCAACTTTCTCATTGTGTCTGCTTTACAGGGCGGCGAGATTGTCCGAAGGCTGGGGTTTGAAGGCCAGCCCAGTCCATCATCAAGCCCCACTGAAGCCCTCTGAATATGAAGCCGCACTCAGGACGTGGCCCCAGAGAGCGCATTGCTGACCTCAAAGTCGCCACTGTGAGGTGCTCCAATCGCGAAGCCAGGCCAGCTGCTGTCGCCCGCGCGCAACGGAGAGTTGTATGGCGTCGCAGCGGAGTTGAATGGGAGTTCAGCGATACACGAGTTGCTGTTGAATTGTGTGTGACTTGTGTGAGAGTTATTGGAGAGCACTACCGCAGTAGTTCTGGCCTGTGGTTGTTTATATGGGGCACAGGGGGGCGGGGGGGGGGCCTGGGCACTGCCACCCCCCCCCCCCCCCACTGCAGCCACCGTGCTGTGCAGCACCCACAGACCCGCAGCAGCCCGCCCTCCGGCCTCTTTGTTCCAATGGTGCCTGATCGGGCGATTGATTGGCGGCGATCGACGCCCTTTCAACGGCCACTTGACGGCGGTGAATGGTTGATCGACGGCGGGGGCCGGGTCACCGGCCGCGCTGGTGGGTCAACCGACGCTTTGTTCAGGTTCGGGCACTTTTCCGTTCCCCCGCCCAAAAGGGGAGGCGGATGGTGGGCACCGGGGGTTTTTGTGTGGCACACGATTTGCGTAAGGGAAAGTGCAGGCGCGTGGTGTTGCGGTTGGAAACCAACCGCAACCCGCGTTCAACCGCCGGTGGTCGGCGGCAAACTGTCGGCGGTTGGCGTCAAGCGACGGTTCCCCGCCCCTCGACCGCCGGCCGTTGTAGTACCACACGCCACGGGGCCACGCGCTTCTCGTGCCTTAGAGCCGGTCCGCCGGACCCTACCCCATGGGGTCTGGGGCCTCAGCACCATCCCCCACAGGGACGGTCCTACTGTGACCCTCATACCCTCTGACCCCCTCCCCCCCCCTCTCCACCGTCCCTCAGTGGCCGCTCTGGACTGGCAACAGGCGTGAGGCGGCCGAGAGGCACGCCAATGGCACACGGCCCCGACTGACCCCCCGCCCCTAGAGCCCCCGCGTGTTCTCAGTCTCACCGACAATGTCTTTGCGGGCGGTCCACTTCCAAAGGGCGGGCCTCTGCGCCTTTGGTGCGGGGGCCGCCCAGCCCCCCGCCCCGGCCCTTGCCCCCCCGCAGCACGTGACCCCCCTCAAGATCTAGAGCGCCACCCATCGCGTTGCCGCACCGGGACCCGCGTGCGGGACGAGAGGGATCTCAGTGGGGGTGGGGACCCACGGGGGGATAGCTGCCGTTGTGCAGGTGTGGCCCAGACTCCGCCTCACATCAGAACGGCCCACAACCGTCGGAGGAGCCCCCCCTCTGGACCCCCCCCCCCCCCCAGACCAAAGTGACCATCGCGGGACAAAACGAAATGTGGTCATGCCATTTTTGCTACGCAAATTTTTGGGTCCCAGACCCCCCCCCCCCTTCCCCTCTTCTCACCTCCGCCTGCCCAGACTTGCTGTTGGTGCCCGGGCACTGAGGCATGATCGGGGGAGGGCTGACTGCTAGTGGACGTGGGTGGGGCCTGGTGCGCGATGACCGTGACGGGCCGCCGGCTGCAGACATCAACAACAACAACACCCACCCGCCCTGCCAACCCCCCCTCCCCCCTCTTACGCGCATGGCCTTGTCTAAGCGCGCTGCCCCCGTCTGACCCATTTTTGATGATTTGACCGCCGATGTCGTGGTGAGGCCTGTGAGTCGGTGGTGGTGGTGGGGACTGGGTCATGCTGGGGCTCGGTCGTATCCGTGCACCACCTCGCTCCGCTTGGGACTGCCACCCACTGCGCCTTGCACTCCCCATTGCCGCGAGTTGGGGCCCCTGGGGCCGGTTGGCGGGGGCGTGTGAGGCTGCGGCGGGCGTTCCCGAACGTCGATGACGGGTGCCGCTTGGACCGGGCATCAGAACCGCGTGATCATCGGGTGAAGGGGTGTGCGCCGGTGCGGACATGGGCAACGATGGTCAGAATGGCCACGGGAATGGCACTTGTATGGGCCCGGGCGGCTGCTCGCGGGTGATGTTGTAGCGGCGCCAAACATGTCACATGGGCAGTGGATGGTCGTAGGGGCCAGGGCGGCGTGGCAACTGAGGTCTGGCGTGATGTTCAGGAAAGGGGGGGGGGGCGGATGAGTTGTTTCTAAGGCAGGCTGCCTTCGGCTCTGCAAGCGGATAAGACAGTCGACAGGGGATTGAATTTTGGGGGGGGGGGGTGAGGCACATGTTCTGTTGGCGATACAGAACTATCCCCAAACGCATTCTTTTCGTGAAAAGAAGTTGGTGGAACGAGAGGTCTAACCAGCTGCACAATGCCCCAAGCTTGACCCAGGCGCAAGGGCGCATGGGCATATCATGTCATAGATGTGATATGCAAAGATATGCAAGAGCTGGACTGAAGTTGGGTTGAAACATTGTGGAAGGCCACTTCCAATGCCCGCTATGCGGTTTGGTTGTAGCAGGCTAGGCCCAATTATCAAGAGTACGTTGTCACCAGTTGGACCAAAGGGTGTCTAAAATCTTCAATTTGATGATTGTGTGACAATTTTCACCACCTAGACCATTTGTCACCTCTTTTTGTGGTGAACTTTGGAGAGGTCATGATGGATAGCCTCATTTTTAGAGCCCCTCACTGCTGCTGCAATGCGTCCCCGTAGAACCGCTTGCCTGTGGGTGACAGGTAGGCACAGCCGGGACCCTTGCCTGGCAGCCGGGTGGGGCTGGGGTTGGGGGCATCACGTGCCCTGTACTGTGCGTCGGCCCTCACCCTTGGGCAGCGTTCCTTTGCCCCTTGGAGCGCTCATCATGTTTTGTGTCTGTGTGCGCCCCCCCGGCAGCGGAGCCTTGGCCCCGAGTGGCACTTATGCCAAAAGTGGTGGCTGCAGGGGTGGTCCATGGGTACCTATGCACAGCAGCCGAGTCCGAAGTGTTGCCGACTCCAACGTGTTGCTTTGGTTTATGGGGGGCCTCACGCACTGTGTGAGCGCTGTCTGGCTCGTTGCATTGTACATGCCAGTGGAAGGCGCCTCACGTGCTGTGCCCTGGATGATGTGGCGGGGATGGGGGGGGGGAGGGGTACACCGTGCAAAGGTCTGCAGAGCATCACCGTCGTGGTGATGCTCTGACTTGACAATGGACTGGTCACTGGCGCCTAAGCGCCTGCACTTTTGCAATCGCTGACTTGTGGGAGACTTATCGTTGCACAGCGTTAGATTCGTGGGGGGGTCCTAAGAAACCCACCATTACCCGCATTTTCCCAACAAATTTCAACAATGCCATGGGACGCTACAGTACTCCCCACCTCTGCATTGTGGTTGGTTGCAGAGGTTATCTCGAGTACTGTGAAGTGAGCAGGCTGCGTCAGGTCATCTTGGTCTGAGCCAAAAAAAAAGAAAGCAATGGAAGGGTCCATGACCTCATTGAAGAGCAATGGCTCGCCCACTCCAGCCTCTTGCACAGTGGCGCTGGGGTTGGCGCGTGAGCCCTTGTAAATATACGTGTGGCAGCAACGGCTCCGCCACTACTTTGCCCTCTCCTCCCCATACAACCTGATCTCACATGGCCTCAGTGGTGCAAACTTGCAGTTGGTGATTCGAGGCTCTAATGGCGGTGTGCTTTCTCTTGCGTTGGTGTCACGTCCCACAAAAATCCCCAGGGCTTGGCTTGAATTTCCATTCCAACCGGGGGGCACGCCCCACCAGACCCCCCCCTCCCCCGCCTCTGCTCTACGTCAGATGAAACCAGGGTTTTAGGAACATTTCTCAGGGGCACCAAAAAGGTTCTCTTGGGCACACGCGTCGCGCCTCCAGCGGGGTTGCTTTGTGCTTGACGTCTACCCACAGCTCTTGCTGTTACAATGTCCCAGTGCCCGTTGACCGCGTGATGCAGCGCCCTGGTGGAACTGCCGCTCCGTGCAAACGCTGATCTCACAACAGAAATGAGCAACAGAAATTTGTTGACGCTGTCAAGTCTGCAGATGCAGTCACATTGGCTGAAGCTGCACTTGCCAGTTGGTGTTGATGAAAGCAAGCCAACCACAGTCACCACAATCACAGATGCAGAATGCGTCCCTGAAGTCACAAGAATGGGATGAAACCCAGGTGCAGGCTGTGTTGAACGCTGCGCAGAGCACAGATCCCCTGAGCGCAGTGCAACTGAACTAGGTTCAAGAAATCACTGCAATACCGGTGGTAGCTATTACTCTGTGCTCTTTCTTGTGTGCCTTGTGCACTGGACAGGCAAGGGGACCATCAAACTGCCCCACATGATGACTTGGACTTGTTTCTATCTGACTACATGACAATGCCATTGGCTGATTGGGGCACAGTCCAACAATTTGACTGTTTTCTGCGCCCCGGTACATTCCCACCGGGCGGTCCCAAGACATGCCAATCCGGCCCTCCCTCTGCTGCATACCGGTCACGAGGGGGGCTCCTGAGCATCGCTGATCCGCCCTCCGCATTGCATCGACGAACCCCCCCCCCAAAAATCATGGATGCATTGCAGGGGGGGGGGCTGGTGCTGTCGCTGGTACCTCAGTGCATGGTGAAGGACTCATTGCTCCCGGTCCCATGGACCTCCCCTGCAAAGCCCCAAGGGACCCCCCCACACCTTGGGGTTTACGTTGGGACGCCTTGAGCCTTTAGCACAGTGCACGCAGTACAACTGGTAGTTCCGCTGACAAATGCCACGTGGCCATATTTTGGAAGAGGTCAGGCGAGAAGATAGCCAGTCCATTTGCTGGCCGGACGCCGGCCATCTGGTCGAGGCCCAATGCCCCACACCTGCCCCAGGCGCTTGGTGGGCAAATGCCTGCCTGACCTGCTCAGGAACAGCGGATGGTACCCACCAAGACATAAAGCACCGCATGCAGGCAGAAGCTTGGGCAACGGGAGGAGGACAGTGTGCGCGGCTCCTGACGACCCAGCTTCAGCTTCAGCATGCTGGAGGGGCCCCCAGAATGCGCCGAATGTAGGACCTCAGAGTGAGTTCATTGTTCCGCAATGCGGGTAGCTAGATGCACTAGCAAGGCAGTGGCCGTTCATCTTGCCATAGTGTTGGCTGGGGGCCCCGGTAGGAGGCGATTGTGTCGAACATTGGGCGCGTGCCAAGGGTGCTCTGAGGCGACATGGGGGGGGGGGGGCACAGACACAGCTGCGGACCATAACATATTTCAATTGTTCGTTGAGCACTACGGCATTCTGCCCCCGCTCCCTACGTGTTGCACTCACCTCCTCCCACCCTCCCTGTGCTGATTTTTCTGTGGCAGACAACAACGCAGGAACGCTCCTCCGAAACCCCTCCCCCGGTATAAGACTCCAGGACAGTGAAAGCCACATGCCCTGCTCCGTATAAGACGGCACAGCCAAAATCAGAAGACGCACGCATCTCCTTAATTTTCTAATCCCAAATCAGAAGACGCACAAAGCCCCAACACCATTCTTTTCTGAGAATCAGCAGAACAATGCATGGACTAGGTCTCTCAGCCATCTTTTGTTTGCTTCCGTAAAACGGTGGTCATGGACAGCTGCTTGGGCAGTGCTTTCGGCTTGGGTTTTGGGGCATCCACAACAGGAGCCTCGGGCTGCCCAGGAGCAACAAACTGGCAGGGAACCTTCAGTTTGGCATCCTTTGGGTTCATTTTCCCTAGACCCTGGAACAGACCACATTGGCTTTTGACTCGGCCTGTTGCAGACCCGGGCTGCACAGATGAACAAAAGCATTGCGTGCTGCACTTGCACTCAGTTTTTTTTTTTCCAGCTTCACTGAAACTCGTATGCAGATTGTGGTGCCCTTCTCCATATTGAGAGGCCAACAAAACATCAATAGCCTGAATGAAGCAAGTCAGACCCCGGGTGTCAAAGGGGAGGGGCGTCAAAATAAGAAGACAAAACAAATACGAAGGGACAAATAAATACGAAGACGCGAATCCTCATATACGGGGGAGGGCTTTACGCTGTCTACACTGACTCCTCATCCATAATATCAGAACACATTTGGATGCAAGATGCACCAGACTATCTGGACACACAAGACAAGGGATGGGCAATGCCACTGCAAACTAATTTGCCAAACACGTGGCTGACCTTTCAGTTTCCGGGCGATGCTCTAATTGTGTGGCAGCCTTCTGAATTGCCGGGTTTTTGTCTCCCTCGTCGATCCCTTTCATATGTTGTGCCACTTTTCTCAGGGTCCAATTTTGTTGGTGAGGGCATGTACAGCCCTGCAATCATGTCTGGTCTGTACATTGCTTGGCGTGCACAGTGAAGCAAGGACGAATCTGTTGCATGAGCCCCAACGGCAGAGCAGTCCACAATGTCTGATGATGATGAGGACTCCTTCGAGGTATTTCGCCCCTTGCATCTGCAGCCCCGGTGCTAAGGAGTAGTGCATCGGAAGAGCGCCAGCAGCCATCGGTTCAGCGTCGACTGCCATTGCGTCTCTGCCCACCGCCGCCCGTCAACCACCCCCAGCCCCACCCACTTCGCCCACTGAGCAATGGCCTGGTGACGGCGCTGGTCTTCGGGGGGCAACAAGCCCCTTCCGCCAAAGAGGGGCTGGGCCCACTCCTCCTCACAGGACATGGCATCGCCTCAGGCGTAGCCATCCCAAGACATGCCAATCCGCCCCTCCCTCTGCTGCATCCCGGTCACGAGGGGGGCTCCTGAGCATCGCTGATCCGCCCTCCGCATTGCACCGACGACCTACCCCCCCAAATGCATGGATGCATTGCAGGGGGGGGCCGCAAGGGCCGCTCGTCCGCCTGGCTCATTGCACAGGTGCCGTAGGGGGAGGGGGGGTCCTGAGAAACGCCAACCCACCCTCCGCGCCGCACGGATGCGGTGTGTGTGTGGGGATGGGGGGGTCCCAGGAACCCCCTGTCCGCCCTCCGCACCGCATGGACGTGGTGTCAGGGGTCTTCAAACCCTCTCCCACGCATGCCGCGTGGGTGGGGACGGTCTTGATCCCACAGAGCCAAGACCCGGGCAGGATTGCGAGAGCCGTGGAACGCAGGACGGTGCTGATAAACGAACTGGGGCCGTCAAGACGCCGCAGGATGGCCACAAGCGACCGGTAGTTCAGAGGCCAAGAACAAGTCTGTGTACGTCAACTCAGCCTCGAATTCCGGGCCCTCTACTCAATTGCATTTTCCCCCAAGGGAAAGGGCGATGACTGAATGTGGAGCATTGCCGGCGCCAGCGTGGGAGGGACGCCAAGGGGCCGCGGCAGCACATGTGAGCGGAGGGCTGACTGTCCCACTCTCACGCAGTGAGAACCATTTTTTCCCCCGAGCGCCCCCCCCCCCCCCAACGCGTGGGCACCCCGACCCCCCAATCCCCTAACCCTGAGACCGGTGCGTCAGTAGGCCATGGACGTGAGAGCACGGTGCATGGCAGTGCCCGCGGTGTATCATAGACCTGGTGCCGGGTGGAGTCCTCCATCATGACCTGTCGAACATACTCCACGCACTGAGAGTTGGTTGAATGAATTGCGGCCCAACTCCCCAACCCCTCCACAAGTGGAGGATTCCCTCCTCAAAAGGCGGCCACGTACATTCACCCGCCAGTACCCCCTCCGCCGGGATGGCACACCCCCTTTGGAGGCGGGGCCCTTGGGCCGTGGCTTGTCATCGCTGCCACTGCGCCCCTGGCACACCCCATCCGCCGTTGGCACTTCATGACGCGCCCCCCGTCCTCACCGGTGTGCCCCCCCCCCCCCCCCTTCTCCATCCAGCGGGGGCCTGGCCCCGGTCCATGCCCCCCCTGCGGGAGGGGGGGGGGGTACACCTCTCACTGGCCTCGGATGCACGCCCTCCCCCAGTGGACAGTCCTCTTCCTTCCCTGCGATTGGGCGGTCCCTTGGCTGGGCGCCCCGGTCTCTGTGCCGTGGATGCGCTTGGGAAGGGGGGGGGGGGATCTGAGAGGCCCCTCCCCATGGCAGGGTGCGGCGGAGGGTGCGGGGCCCTGAGAACTGCCTGCAGGGGGGGGGGGGGCTTGACGACTGCGGGGAAGGCGATGTGTGCATCTGTACCCCCCGCCCCCGTATAAGCTACGCCCTTGCAACAGTGGGAGGAGTTGGGGCTCGAGGAAATGTCTTCTGGGGAGGGGGAGGCCAGCGACAGTGGATATTCGCATAGCACAGGGAGCCTGCTTGGGGAGGAGGGTGCGTCCGAAGAAAACCGAAGAAAAATCAGCATCGAGTTTGGACTTGCTGGGGTGGGGGGACAGTGATGACTACAGCACGGACGTCAGTGATAACCCCAGGAAGAGGGGCAGGAGAGTGGAGCGAGCTGTGGCGGCGCCTCACGGCGCCTTGCTGGACCTGTGAACAATTTGTGTTGGCGCCTGACGGCGCCGAGTTGGACAGTATAACCAACTGTGCCGCGGCTGCGCCGCGTGATACTTGATGAGGGCATACGTCTGTCGGTGGAGACGTATTGCTGGACTTTCCACTGTTCTGCAGATAAGCTACGCCCTTGTCCAAGCTACAGTGGGCGTATGGACCGTAATAATTCCGTACATTGGCGTAGCTTATACAAGGGGGGGGGGTAGCACGTGGGTCTCGCAGTAGTGCACCATTACGTGGGCCAGGGCTATGTGTGGACTGTGTGCACTGTTGTGCGCAGACAGCGCCCTTTGTAGTTGTTTTGTTCGTCAGTCTGTGGGATCCAGCCGTTGCTTAGACAACGGGGGCGGGGTACCACCTCGTCCAAGGCACTGTGGGTCATGTACATCTGTTGGGATTCGAACCCGCACCTGAACTCTCACACTTACAGGGCTCATGGGCAGGTCAGAGACATGGGCACGGGGGGGTTGTTGATCACGTCCGTGGGTCTGCGTCACACTGTTGTTCGTGCTGAGATATGCCGACAGGGTTGCAGCCAGGGCCATCCGTAAGGAGCCAGGCTGCCCCCCCCCCCATTATGGATTATGGAATTATGCAAGGCACCCCATGGGCGGGGTATCGACGGCGGCTGGCGGGTAACCGATTGCGGTTGGAGGGTAACTGATGGCGGTTGGTGGGTAACCGACGGCAGTTGGAGGGTAACCGCGAGCATTCTAACCCCCCCCCCCCATTTTTTTCCGCCTGCAGAAGGCCCTGGTCGCAACCACCGCCAGGCAAAGGAAAAGTTGGTGTGTTCCGTTGTGCTGTTGCTTGGAGAAGGGAGGCGCGCGGGGTGCTGCTCCCTGTAGTGCCCACATTCCTGTGCAGGAGGAAGAGGTGCTGGGGCGCAGGGCGTCCAGTGCCCGCCTTTCACCGACCCCTGACGGGGGGGGCGTGGCAGCCACGTTCCAGTTATATACCCAAGGCCAGTCCGATGCCCTGCAATGGGCAGACCTTGAGCGTTTTCTTAGGGAGCATCAAGGGGAGGATGATGAAGGTACGCCGGACTGCGTGCGGGGCCTGGACCGGGTGGTGGTGGCCGTGGATGGGGATGTGCCGTTGGATGCAGCGCCAGGCAGTCAAGAGGCGACCACGGCCGTGTCCTGGACAAGGGGGCGGGCCGTGCGCTGTGCCCGCGCTGTGCCCGCGCTGTGCGTAAAGTCGGTTGTTTTCCACCACCGGTAGCCACGGGTCCCCGGGTCCTGAACTCTGCAGCCCCGATGCTGGTTTGGAATGGATCATGCCCGCTTCTGTAGGGGGGTGGTTTGCAGGGGTGTTCCCGGGATGAACACCGTAACAATTGGCGCTGTGCGCGCGCTGTGCGAAAACGCCCCCAGGGGAAGCTGCCATGTTGAGGGTACTTCATTGCCGAGACTGTCTCGTACTGTAGCAGAACTGTTGCAGCTTCGGCAAAAGAAGACAAAGGATGCAGCGCTGGGTAGTGAATGTGCAGGTGGTCGCGGATGTGGTTGTTGATGTGGGGTTTGCTGTGGATGTGGATGATGAGTTCGGGTGTGAATGGGAATCCGGGGGTGAGTGCGGACATGGACGTGGGTGTGGTGTGGTTGTGGCTACGGGGTACTCCCAAGCGCCGTGTGTGCACCCGTGCATGGCCCCGTGCCGCTACGTCGTGTCCATCCCCCTGCCCCGGGGTGCTGTGCTCGTACGGGACCGTGCGCCCGTCAACTGCACGGCAGCATTTCATCGATGGCTCTGTGGCTATTCATCTTCAAGCCGGGTAACCCCATGCCGTCCCACACGGGGATGCTGCATATCCAGCGGGCTGTCCCCCGGTGTGTACGGGGTGCAGCCACGTCCCCTGGGGTCAAGCCAGGCGATGCGGCAACATCGCCGCGCCATCCTCGCATCCAGTAGGCACTTTGGAATGCCCCTACCTCTGCGCTCACGGCCTTGTGTGAGGCCTGCGACCCTGAAACTCAGTTTTCCTTTCTACTCTGTGCAGCAAGTCCTCCATGATACCACCGCCAGTGGCACACGGGGTCATCCATTATCGGTGCTGTGCGCAGGACACAGGCGTCAGGGTGACAGCCACTCCACCCTGCAGCTGCAGGGATGGGCTTGCCGGAGGTTGGGTCGCCCCAGACACGAAGCCCTAAGCCCACCCGGTACTCACATTGTCGGTGGCTCCCGTGCCCCGAGTTCCTTTTAACAACTCAGCACCCCAAGGGGGGGGGGTCCCACATCACCCACCCTCCCCTCTTAAAAGATTGCGCCAAAATTTGGCTTCTTCGGCTTCTGCTTTTTCGGCACCTCTAGAAATTCGGCACCGCAGGGGTGTGTGGGTGGGTGGGTTGGTGGGGGGGGCAGACCCACCCCCCGGGACAACCCCACCCACCCAGCCACCCACAAAGGGCGATTGCTTTCCCGGATGATCAATGCGATGTGGCGATCATGCCGAGGAATCAATGTTGGGATGTTGGGGGGTAGAAGAGGAATTCCCCTGAGGGGTATCGGGCAGAGTTCCTTCGAGGGGGTTCCGAAATGGGGCTCCAACAGCCCCCAACCCCAGCACAACCCAAGGCCAGCCCCATCAGGTGTCAAGTGCTGGCCGACTCTCCGGACGGTTGCTGCGATCATGTGGCTCCAGGTGACAGCTTGTCCCAAAGGAGAGAGGTGCGGTGTGGGGCGGGCGCTTGTGCAGCCCTGCGTATCACCGCTGGCACTCACGTGTGCGTGCAGGGGTGAGGGTGTGGAGGTCGTTGCCCGGCACCGACTGCATGACGGAGGAGGACTTCATGCGGCTGCTGCTGGACCCCAAGAGCAATGGCTGGAGGGACTCTGCGGCACTGAGCCTGCATCAGGTGTGTGTGCTGGGCAGGGGCAGTCCTGTGCGTCCCGGTCCCTGTTTCGTCATCTCGAGATCAAGAGCAGTGTCTATCCTGCGTGTATCCTCTGTGTATCCTGTGTGCAGGGGTGTATTAGAGCGGCTGATAGCCATAGGCAGAGCGGGTACCCGCCCCTGGAGCCCGCCCCCCTTGGACCCAGATTTCATAGTTGGAAAAAATGAAATGTACAAAAGGAAATGTTGATTTGGGCCATTTTTGGTGCACAAGGTAGGCCTGTTTTACAGGTACTATATGATTCTGGCCGTGCGCCAATGATGTACCACCTTCGCCTTCACCTTCGCAGCTTCCGGCCTATGTTTACTGAAAACAAACAAAAAAATTGGTATGAAAAGGGCTTTCTAATGCAATTTGGGTCAGGGTCTATCACACGGATATGTTTAATTTCCAGTTGCCACGTGGTGCGGGCCCCCTGGTCGCCACCTGGGTGTTGACCTCCGCTGTCATGATGGCAAGATGGGCTCCAGAATAATGGATTTCCCATCCTAAAAATAGGGCAGGGGGGTGGGTTGTTGGCCAATGACTCCCGGGCCGAGGCCAGACCCGCTGACCGCCCGTGCACTACTTTTGGGGGGTTTAGAGACCCCCCCCCCCCTGTGAAAACGCCCAAACATGTGGAATCAGAGCATAACTGAAATACTATGCGTTGTTCTGTGTGTAATGCTTTGTGAGCATCATCCAGTTGGATTCGAACACGAGAAAATATGCGTATTCCAGGGCTTGCCCCCATATGCGAGCCTGAGACACGGGTTCAGCTCCAGATGGCTTCTCTAGGGGAGAGGTTTAACTCCGGGGTGAAAGCCGGGATTGTTATTCCAAAAGTAGTGCGCCGGGCAAACACCCCCCCCCCCCACAGGCGCTGCGTGGCGGCACTTT
This sequence comes from Eutreptiella sp. 'Long Island Sound 2002', assembly GCA_964036045.1. Lineage (NCBI taxonomy): Eukaryota > Euglenozoa > Euglenophyceae > Eutreptiales > Eutreptiaceae > Eutreptiella > Eutreptiella sp. 'Long Island Sound 2002'. Next base: position 1,098,724 of record OZ038402.1, on the reverse strand, counting down.
CGGGTGCAATGATACAACCCGGCTATTCCCAGCCCGCCCCGATGCAACTGCCCCACCCCCGCCACCGTCGGAACAGAACAACCTTGTGGACCCCCCCACCCCCTCCCGCCAACAACGGTGCAGAGTGCAGAAGGAGGAGTAGGAAAGGAAAAACGGGAAAGAATCATCGTGGTTGTTAGAAGCCCCTGTCAGGAAAATGATCCTGCAGATGCACACCCCAGCGCGCACAAGTCAGTGCTGGGGTCGGCAAACCCCCGCATCGGAGTGTGCATCTGGATGCACCTGGTCAACGGCACGGGCGACAGCCCGTCTCTGGGACGGCCGACCCCCGGAGTAGTCAAACAGGACAAGTCATCCGGGGGCTCCGTTGACACAACCAAAACACGTTCGGGCCCACAGAGGGTCAGAATGAGCAGTGGCGAGAGGCCAATAGGCACCGCCAAAGGCAAACAATTAGATACCTAGGCCTTGTGCCAAACCCCCCCCCCCCCACTTCGGTTGGGTGGCAGCTGAGTATCCGTTGCTTCACGCCCCCTCAGGCACGCGGGGACCGGCCAACCCCCCTGCAGTCAGCCACCAACCGCCGGTGCCGGTGGGTTGACTCGGTTTTGTCCGTCAAACCACCAACGGACGGGAGGGGGACGAGGTGGTGTTGGTCACACAATCATGGCCCGGGCCATTTACATGCGGGTTGGGGGGAGGTGGGGGGGGGGGGGGCATGGAGCCCCCTCTCCCTCAGACCTTTTCTCTCGCCACTCACGCTTTGAGCGTATTCACTATTGGACCAGAAGTGCCATCCTTTTTGGTCTCGGTGCCCAAGGCCCAAGGTGCCGCTACTGGTGGGCGATCTTCTATCGCCTTCATCAGCATGTCTTCCAGTTCCAAATCAAGTTGGTACAAAATCGGACGCTCCTTCTGGAGCCACTGTCATATGAGCCCCCGCGTAGACTTTCTTGGACAGCATAGGCTGCATGTGAGTGACATGCCTGACCTTCCTTTTGGCAGCAGCCTGCCCAAGAAGACGTCTCACATGCAGTTCTCTGTTTTTTGTGGATGAGGCTGCAGCTTTTCAGTGATGGCTGCTCTCGCGTGCCATGGCAGTCGTGGCAGCAGTCCCATGCGTGTCACAGATACCAGCACAATGGACAGAACCAAACGGCAGGCGTTCCTTAACTAAGTACCAGCCGGGCACCAGCAAACAAATACACCTTGACATTGTGCCAGGCTTGCTGCATGCCGATGGCCTTGTCTTGTACGCAGCCCGACCGTCCGGTTTTGGAAGGGTGTTGCATTAGGCTTCCATACAAAAGTGACCTGTCAATTGTACTTTCAACAAACGGTTTAGATTCAAAACTGAAACCTTGGGGGCAAAGTCTAGCCTTTCTGCGCCGCCTCAGCAGATTCCATGAACCCTCATGCAGCGCACGCATGTGATATCTTTTCTGGCATGTCCGAGCACAGAGCACTGGCGCAGCACCCATCAAGCTGAGAATCAACATCGGGCGTGGCAGTTCCCACTGCATTTCCTGGTCTCAGATACAGCCCATCCTCACCACATGTAATGTCCGCTACCACACATCGTCTTATGGGACAATCGTAGCACTGCACAGCTCTGCTCCTTGATTCCGAGAGATTTCTCGAGTGCCTTCTGATGAGCAAGCTCCGGCGGCTCATCATGGCTTGACCCCCCCCCCAAAAAAACACATCAATCTGTGAACCAGACCCAAGTGTCCCGCCCCACACGTTGGCTTCCTTGCGCAGTGCTTGCTGTCCGTACCTGCGTCCTCCTCTTCACAGGACATGGACAGGCCCATGACGCAGTATTACGTGTACTCTTCCCACAACACGTTCTTGACCGGGGACCAGCTCACTTCGGAATCCTCTGCGGACGAGTACAAGGCCCAGTTAGAGAGGGGCTTGAGGTCCCTCCCTCCCTCCCCCCCCTGCGGCCTGAGGGAGACCAACGATGGTCGCACCCCACACACCACCCGGGGGGGGGGGGGGGCTGAGGGGGGGTTGCATGCAAGGACCCGGCCTAGCTGCCCCCCTGAGGGAGGAGATGCGGAATGACAATGGCTCCAAGAGGCAGGCACACGTGGGTAGGCAGGCAGCCAGGCTTACATCAGAACGGCCGACAACCGTAGGAGGAGCCCCCCGCCCCCCCCCAGACCAAAGTGACCATCGCGGGAAAAAAACGAAGTTTACAATCGGGAAAATCCGATCGGGCCATTTTGGGTACATAAGCTTTTGGGCCCCAGACCCCCCCCCCCCCCCTCTCTTCTAATGTTACTGCCCGCAGGCAGTGGGAAAGTGCCCTCTTCAGAGTTGACAAGCACCCTGTTCGGGGTGGAAAAGCACCCTGTTCGGGGTGGAAAAGCACCCTGTTCGGGGTGGAAAAGCACCCTGTTCGGGGTGGGAAAGCACCCTGTTCGGGGTGGAAAAGCACCCTGTTCGGGGTGGAAAAGCACCCTGTTCGGGGTGGGAAAGCACCCTGTTCGGGGTGGGAAAGCACCCTGTTCGGGGTGGGAAAGCACCCTGTTCGGGGTGGGAAAGCACCCTGTTCGGGGTGGAAAAGCACCCTGTTCGGGGTGGGAAAGCACCCTGTTCGGGGTGGGAAAGCACCCTGTTCGGGGTGGAAAAGCACCCTGTTCGGGGTGGAAAAGCACCCTGTTCGGGGTGGGAAAGCACCCTGTTCGGGGTGGAAAAGCACCCTGTTCGGGGTGGAAAAGCGCCCTGTTCGGGGTGGGAAAGCGCCCTGTTCAGGGTGGAAAAGCACCCTGTTCGGGGTGGGAAAGCGCCCTGTTCAGGGTGGAAAAGCACCCTGTTCGGGGTGGAAAAGCACCCTGTTCGGGGTGGGAAAGCACCCTGTTCGGGGTGGAAAAGCACCCTGTTCGGGGTGGGAAAGCACCCCGTTCGGGGTGGAAAAGCACCCTGTTCGGGGTGGGAAAGCACCCTGTTCGGGGTGGGAAAGCACCCTGTTCAGGGTGGAAAAGCACCCTGTTCGGGGTGGGAAAGCACCCTGTTCGGGGTGGGAAAGCACCCTGTTCGGGGTGGAAAAGCACCCTGTTCGGGGTGGGAAAGCACCCTGTTCGGGGTGGAAAAGCACCCTGTTCGGGGTGGGAAAGCACCCTGTTCGGGGTGGGAAAGCACCCTGTTCGGGGTGGAAAAGCACCCTGTTCGGGGTGGAAAAGCACCCTGTTCGGGGTGGAAAAGCACCCTGTTCGGGGTGGAAAAGCACCCTGTTCGGGGTGGGAAAGCACCCTGTTCGGGGTGGAAAAGCACCCTGTTCGGGGTGGGAAAGCACCCTGTTCGGGGTGGAAAAGCACCCTGTTCGGGGTGGGAAAGCACCCTGTTCGGGGTGGAAAAGCACCCTGTTCGGGGTGGAAAAGCACCCTGTTCGGGGTGGAAAAGCACCCTGTTCGGGGTGGAAAAGCACCCTGTTCGGGGTGGAAAAGCACCCTGTTCGGGGTGGGAAAGCACCCCGTTCGGGGTGGGAAAGCACCCTGTTCGGGGTGGAAAAGCACCCTGTTCGGGGTGGAAAAGCACCCTGTTCGGGGTGGGAAAGCACCCTGTTCGGGGTGGGAAAGCACCCTGTTCGGGGTGGGAAAGCACCCTGTTCGGGGTTGAGATTTTCTGGAAAACTAGTGGCGCTGCAGGCGCCGAAGAATTTTTTCCGGGCACATGGGATGGAGCAAAATTGTTCATCCCCCCCCTTTGTGTGTATACTCCAAATGCCCAGCTCACATTTGGGGCTCTCAAGAGCAGTGCATAACATGCTTCGTTGGAACCGCTTTGATGTATCCGGGCGACGGGGCCCCATGGCCTGCAGGTCAGATATCTGCAGAGGTTTGACGCGTCGACTATGTTTTGTGCAGGTGCCTCGAGATTGACACATGGGATGGGCCCAATGGGGAGCCCGTGGTGTACCACGGGCGTACCCTGACCTCCAAAGTGCCCCTCGTGGACGTGCTCAACGCCATACAGGTGTGCCCCCCCCCCCCACCGGGAGGCGCTGAGAGGGCGGATATCACGAGGGGGTTCTGGAGCCCCATCCCCCCCCCCTCTTCCGTTGCACTACCCGACGGTAGCGCAGGGGGGTCCTTAAGGGACGAGATTTTTTTTTTTTGCTAAGGACAGCCCTTAAGGACCGCCCCAAGGGACCACCAACCGCCAACCGCCAACTCCCATCAACTGCCAACCGCCACCAACCGCCAACCACCAACCGCCACCAACCGCCAGCCACCAGCCGCCGTCAACCGCCAGCAGCGACCAACCGCCAACTGCCAACCACTGCCAACCGCCTCCAACCACCAATCGCCAGCCACCAACCGCCGCCAACCACCACCAACCGCCACCAACCGCCAGTTGCCAACTGCCAACCGCCGCCAACCGCCAACCGCCAACCGCCACCAACCACGGTTGAGGACATGGAGTGCCCGCGGGCTTTTTTGGGAAAACTGGTTCCGGAACACTTTTTTTTTTCCCGTTAAGGACACCCCTGCGGTAGCGTAGTGACACCGCCGCGCTCTGAGGTATGACAGACACCGCGGCGCTCTTTGAGTACCGCTGCGTGCGCCGCCGATCCTTCGGCGCGCGTTTCCGTTGTGACCGCATCGCATCGCCTCCACACGTCGCGTCCACCGAGTGGCCACACACCCGCGGGGGGGGGGCACAACCAGACGCACGTAGTGCACCGCCGCCGCTCGTCCGTGGGTCGCGCCCTGTCCGGGGGGGGGGGGGGGGGGCTATGGACGGCCTGTGGACGGAGGCGTGTGGACAGCAAAAACAGTCAAACGACCCCGGCAACAACCAGCACATCCTCAATACGCCAACTATTAGACGCCGCTGACACGCAAACGGCACATCCCGCCACATCCAGCACAGCCCCCGGCACGCCAACTACGGGGCTCCGCGAACGCGCAAACGACACCAGCAGGAGCACCGGCCGCAGCGGCGGACAGAACGCAGCGACCCGACGCAACATGCGAAGGGAAGAACGGGTGACTGTCCAGGGCCCCCGTAAAGGAGCAACAACCCGACGGACTGTCACGCGGGGGGGGGGGGGCTCGCTGCCGGCGTCCCGAGCCCCGCCGTCCGCCGTGCGGCATCGCTGTGTCCGGACCGGCAGGAGAAGGCGTTCGTGGCCAGCCCGTACCCCGTGATCCTGTCCATCGAGAACCACTGCGGCGAGAGGCAGCAGCAGAAGATGGCGGACCTGTTCGTGTCGGTGTTCGGGGAGGCGCTGTACCGCCCGGAGCTGAGGGAGAGCGAGGGTGTGTGCACTGGGCTGCGGGCCGGGCGGGGCCGTCTCGCGTTGAAGGGACGGGGGAACGGGGCGTTGGGCGGGATGGCGGATACATCCACGTCCCTTGAGGGGCCTGCACTAGCCCCGGCGACACCAGCAGCACGAGGCCGGATCAGATCCAGGGCTGTCCGGACGCATTCTTTGTTTTGTGAAGGACAGCCCCGAGGGACCACAACCGCTGACCGCCGCCAACCGCCAACCGCCGCCAACCGCCAACCGCCACCAACCGCCGCCAACCGCCACCAACCGCCAACCGCTGTTCGACACTGTTTCTGTGTGTCTTGCCCATGTCTTGGCCATGAAGCAGAGCACGTCCCCGTGACCAGTCGTTCTTGTTGGCGTTTCGAACCCTTTTTTGTTCCCTCCAGGATCGCCCTGATCAGACAGGGATTCCATTGGTGTGCAGTCAACTCTGCTTCCCAGACCACCCCCCCCCCCGCGGATGCATCAGAAGGGAAGGGGCCTCTGAGACGGCCCCAGCAGCGGTTAGGCAGGCGGTTGAAGGAGGTTGCCAAAGCGGTTGGGGGCAGTTACTGTCGGTTACAAATGCCATTGAGGCTGGCACTTGGCGTCAGGAAGACAGTGGCTGGGCATAGGCTGGGCGGCCTGGAGGGGGGGGGGGATTAGGGAGTCATTGTCGTGGACCAGGGGGACGTTGTACCCGTCGTGACCCGGACTTTGGGGAGTGGCTATGGCAACAGTTTTTGTCCGCTTTGGAGTACTGTGCCACGCCCTTGTGCCCGTTTGACCCGCTGCCTTCACCCGAAATCGAGGCAAATGACTGGCGGTGCCGATTGCCCCACGGCCAACGCCCCCCTTCCCCCGCGGCGCCTGCAGTGCACCGGAAGCGTTCCCTGTGTGCCCCCCCATCCCGTCAGTTGATGGCAGGGCCCTGGGCAGTCCCCCGCTCCTCATCTCCCCGTCTCGCCCTCCCCCCCCCCCCCCACATCCCCCCCCCATGCCACACCTCCGCTGCAGGCGACAGCCTCTCCGGCGTGGGCTCCATGCGGTCGCTGCGGTCCTGCGGCAGCGGCGGCAGCCTCAGCAAGAACTCCAGCCTGAGCAAGTTCTCTTTCGGCTTCAAAGGGCGGAAGCCGCGGGTCAACTCGTTGAGCCCCGAAGGCCGCCAGGGCTCGCAGGTGTGGCTGTTGAGAAGTGTGGGGGGGGGGGGGCGCGACAGGCGGCTGATTGCTGTTGGATGTCCATGAGCCAAATTTTGGGTTGAGCTCTGGGTTGGGCTGGGGGGGCTGGCTGGAGTCGGGGGGGGGGGGGGCACAGCGACAGACGCCCGTGGCACTGTCACTGAAGAGCTCTCTGTTCTGACTCTGTTGCTCCGCGGCCTTGGGCCTGTGTGGCACGGGTTTCGCCTTCAACATCCGCATCCCACGGCCGGTGGGGGGGGGTGGGGCAGACTCAGTTCGTGTGCTGTTCTCTGCCGTGCCACCCCCCCTTACCGCAGCTGTAGGGCCCGCACTGCCCCCCCCCCCCGGCGAGGGGTCTGCCTACCGCCGCAGCACTGTGCCACAGCCCGTGGGGGGGCATCGATGTCTTGCTCCGGCTTCCACCAGAACGGGACCCCTGGCCACGCACCACCGCGGCGCTTTCTTGTTAGGTTGGCGTTGCCTCGCGTCCTGCGAGGCCTGTCCCCTCCGCGTTCATCCCCCGGGGGGTGCACCCCCGTCCCCCCTCCCCCCCCCTTCAGGCTGCCGGGCAGTCCCAGGCCACCCCTTTGACCGGCCGCCACCTGCCCCCCCCACCCGTTGTGTAACTGCCAGCGGTTGACCACAGCCCCTTTTACAACCGCCAGCAACCGCTTTGGCAGCCGCTCTGGAAGTCACCCCCGAAGATAACACTCGTTGACGGATGCCAACCCTCGGGCCAACTGGTCCAAGCTCCGCTTTGGTGGCGGTTCGAAGTGTTTTGTCTCGGAAACGCCCGCCACGTTCAACGACCCGAACGCCCGGCACACACAACCCCCACCGCCGCTCTGAAGGTCACCCTTGCGCCTCCCTCCCCGTCCGGTGCATCCATGGGCTGGGGCCTCGGGACCGGGGATGCGTCGGAAGGGAAGGGAGGGGCGGTTGGGCAGGCGGTTGGAGGAGGTTGCCAAAGCGGTTGGGGGCGGTTACTGTCGGTTACAAATGCCATTGAGGCTGGCGCTTGCCGTCAGGAAGACAGTGGCTGGGCATAGGCTGGGCGCCTCGCAGAGGGGAGGGGGGGGGGGCTACCCCCCCCCCCCCTCTTCCAATGCATCCCTGCTCGGGACCCACCCCACAGAACAGGGGCTCTGGGGTCTGTGGGGGAGTGAACGCAACACCCCCCCACACCCCCTTCCCCCATCGCCCCATCCCTCGCACCCTCACAGCCCCGCGTCCCACGCAGGTGCACCTCCAATCGAAGCAAATGCTGAAGCAGCCGCGGCGCTTCTCTCTGCGCAGGTCCCCAAGTGGGCAGGTCCGTGTCCGCAAGGGAGGGGGGCATCCGGCGGGCGTGCCTTGTGCAACCCCCCCGGCAGTGCTCTTCCACCCCCTCCCCTCATGGCGTGTTTGGGGCTGCTGCTGGGGATGCAGGGCTATGGGGGATCGCATTCGGGGGGGGGGCAGTGGCCCGGGCATGGGACAGGGGTGTGGAGGGCCCGGTGGGCGTGTACTGCTTGTGTACACAGGGGGGGGGGGGGGGCATGAGGCTGTTGTTGTGAGCGGCCTGCCTGCGTGCGTGCGTGTGTGTGTGTGTGTGTGTGTGTGTGTAGTCATGTGTGTGTATGTGTGTGTGTGTGTGTGTGTGTGTAGTCATGTGTGTGTGGGTGTGTGTGTGTGTGTGTGTGTGTGTGTGTGTGTGTGTGTGTGTGTGTGTGTGTGTGTGTGTGTAGTCATGTGTGTGTGTGTGTGTGTGTGTGTGTGTGTGTGTGTGTGTGTGTGTGTGTGTGTAGTCATGTGTGTGTGGGTGTGTGTGTGTGTGTGTGTGTGTTGTGTGTGTGTGTGTGTGTAGTCATGTGTGTGTGTGTGTGTGTGTGTGTGTGTGTGTTCATGTGTGGGAGGGAGGGCGGCATTAGGGAGTCATACCTCACTTCTGCACGCCGGCGCTCTGGTGCACTCTGTCCCACTTCAACCCCCTTGTGTTTGCGGTTCCCAACGTGTGTCTGTCTGCGTGTGTGTGCGCGTGTGTGTGTTCCGAGCACCCTCTCGACCCTCTGCCCGAACGAAAGACGTGCTGGGCTGCTCTGGCTCCTGAGGAGATCTCTCTCATCGCTTTTGGTTTGTCATTGCGGCACCCAACGTGTGTGCGCGTGTGTGCGCGCAGTTGCGCGCTCGCAGGGCTGTTGCGAGTGCCCGCACAGCGATCCACGCGCCTCTGGTGCCTGGTTCGTGGCATGTGCAGGGCCCTGTCACACACTGTCTAGAGTTGTGTTGCTGCGTGTACCGCTGCTGTGCTCCGCTGGTGACAAGGCGTCCCGCGGTCCACTGGTTGGGGGATGGAACTGCGAAAAATGTGAGACCAGAACGCTGCCACACAACATGTGACCCCCCCCCCCACATGCACTCAGCCCTTCTGGCCCCCCTCCCCCCAGCCCCCGCTTCCCTCACCCGCCGCGATCCAGACCCAAACGCCCCCCCCCCCCTCCCTCTCTGTTTCAATTCTCCACCGCGGCACCAAAGAAGAACACGAACGCCCGCTCGTCTCCTCCTTCTCACGAGCGATGGCGGCCGCAACCAACGGGAACGCGCCGAAGCGCCCCCGAGGGCGTGGCGACTCAACGGGACGGCGCCCCCCGGCCCCGCACGAGGGGACCCCTCCGCTGGTGCGCCGCCCGCCCGTCCCGCCCAGTGCCATGTGCACGGGGCCGTGCCACTGCCGCGCCTGGGGACTGGGGGGAGGGCGAACATTGGTTTGCGCGCTGGGGGGGGGGGGGGGGCGTTTGACACGACGTGCACGCGCGCCGGGGGGGGGGCGTTTGACACGACGTGCACGCGCGCCGGGGGGGGGGCGTTTGACACGACGTGCACGCGCGCCGGGGGGGGGGGGGGGGGGGCGTTTGACACCACGACGTGCACGCGCGCCGGGGGGGGGGGGCGTTTGACACGACGTGCACGCGCGCCGGGGGGGGGGGGGGGGCGTTTGACACGACGTGCACGCGCGCCGGGGGGGGGCGTTTGACACGCCGTGCACGCGCGCCAGGGGGGGGGGGGGGGCGTTTGACACGACGTGCACGCGCGCCGGGGGGGGGGCGTTTGACACGACGTGCACGCGCGCCGGGGGGGGGGGCGTTTGACACGACGTGCACGCGCGCCAGGGGGGAGCATTTGACACGACGTGCACGCGCGCCGGGGGGGGGGGGCGTTTGACACGACGTGCACGCGCCCCAGGGGGGGGGGGCGTTTGACACGACGTGCACGCACGCCGGGGGGGGGGTTTGACACGACGTGCACGCGCGCCGGGGGGGGGGGGGGGGGGGGCGTTTGACACGACGTGCACGCGCGCCGGGGGGGGGGGGGGGGGGGGGGCTCTGGCGTTTCCTGTTGTATGTGAACTCAGTGACAGGTTGACTGATTGATCCGGTGAGGTCTGCATAGCGTTGGTCTTGTACGTACCGCCGCGTCCTCACTGCAGTCCGCTTTTTCAGTGGTCCGTCCACTGGCATCTTTGCGTCCTTGTTGACAGAAAGGTACCTATGGTCTTATAGGCCACTGACGAGCCACATTTATTTCTGCGCTTTGTGCTGATCGCGTCTTGTGCTCACGCACCATAGCCCAGAGTTCCTTCGGGGAATTCAAGCCATTGGCATATCTCCTCAGCGGAGCGTCCGTTTGGCTGATCAATTACGTCACCCTACTGAGTTCAAGTTCAAGTTCCTTTCCATCCAACCCAACCCAACCACAGACTACCTCAATGGCGCCGAAATTCAGCAAACCACAGATATGTTCCCTCTGCCACCGAGCAGGACACAGGGCTTTCGAGTGCCCAACGAGATCAGACACGAAGGATACTACAGACACACCACGACCTCGCCGACCACCTCCTCACGCCTGTTGGACCTGCGGTGAAATGCACTGGTCAGATGAATGCAAGGAACAACAGGAGCGCAAAGAACGAGGTGCATGCTTAATTTGCGGGGAAACAGACCACTGGATCAAAGCCTGTCCAATGTACGAGTCCAAGGTCGGAAAAGCCGCTCCTGCACCCCCTGCTGACAACCTGTGGTGCCTCCGTTGTGGAACCAGTGACCATGCAACCGTGAAATGTCAGACCAGAGATCCACCAATCCACTTCCCCGACCCTGACGATCTCACAAAGAGAGGGTGCCTGTACTGTGGACTGTTTGGTCACGACATGAACGAATGTCTACGACGTGTACCCAGCGTGCAAAACGAACAGAGTCAGCGCCTTCAGCCATCGCATCGGACCAGGACGACCAGAGTACTGCAATCAAGCAACTGCAAAGCGATGTTAAAGCTCTACAAGCGTCCCACAAAGTGATCGACGAATGCAAAACAGATTTAGCGGAGCTGCACACTAAAGTCGACAGGCTGATGACTTTCCAACAAGCAGCGGAGCCACAGATCGCAACGTCCAGCAAGATATGCGCAAATTTCCAACAATTCCTCAACAATGACTGGGTCCCTCACAAGCGGCAATTTCAGAACTTCTTGGATGAGGAATGGCAGCCAGTGAAGCACCGTTTCGAAGACCTGTTGCAAAAAGACCTCGACGGACCACGAACCAAGGAGAGTAGGCAAGCGGTCAACGTCGACTCCAGCCCGGAACTACCAGGTCCACCTGAGGATGACGTCGCGATGTCTCCAGCGCGTACGACGGGGAAACGCACAGCAGCGGACCGCACAGGGCCTCCAACGACACCAGCAGCCAAACGTAAATCGGACAGTGGGAGTTCTTCACGACGATGGTGGGTTGACTTGGACCCACTGTCCCTGGATCAAGCTCCGAAAGCCTGGCACAAGGACCTGTTGGAGGCACTGCTCACAGAATGGGGCGATCACAATATGCTGCGCTTGCAGCAGTGGATGGCAACACATGGGACAGAGGAGATGAAAACAACGCTGGACAGCCTGTCCACTTCGAATACCACTACAAGGCAACTCCACTCTGGCCTACGGACCCTACTACGAGGCGCCTGCGTCCCACCACTGATATTTGGAGCCACAGCACCCAAGGGGAGAGTCTCTCTGGCATCCTCGTCTTTAAACGACCTTGCGAAGAGCCGTCACTGATTGAAATTTTACAAGATATGGCGGTGGTACACCAGAAGCTTGCCCTGGCGGAGCAGATTTGCAAAGCAACACAGGCCCAGCCCTTCCAGAGTACATACGAATACACGCCGTTGGACATGCCAGCAGGACCAGCGTCATGGCTCCGTACGAGTTTCCACATGGACCCGTTTCAAATAAAACCATTTGCATTCGCGGCACAGCACCTCCACCCCCTCCTTCCCTTGTTGACACACCCACCGACACTGCAGAATATTGCCCGGCAGCACTGCACACAACACACGCCGCTGTACCACAGTGTACGAGCATGCACACA
>OZ038402.1:1055922-1086679 GCA_964036045.1 Eutreptiella sp. 'Long Island Sound 2002' | reverse complement strand
GTGGGGTGGTGTGGTGCGGTGCGGTGCGGTGCGGTGCGGTGCGGTGTGCGTGCGTGTGTGTGTGTGTGTGTGCGCGCGCGCTGGCTACACGTCCCCTGTACTCTGGAGCATATGTTCCAGAGAGAGATTACTCCTCCTTCGCACTTCTGTTTTGGTCGTACCCTCACGCGATGCCCTGCCCCCGTCAAACCCCACGCCGTGCATGGCCCCTGGGCCCACACGGTGTGGCCTCCATAGTTTCCCCGCTGAATGGGTTGGGGGTGTGGGGGCGCGCGATTGGTCGTTTGTGGTCCGATGAAAAGCAGGTGTTTTTTTTATTTTTGCATACGTCGCCGCAAACGGTGGTCCATGTCCTTGGCCATCACTTAATGCGTAGCGGAGACAATTTTCTGTGTTTTTGTGTACAGAAATTGCTCAGGCCGATAGTACCGCATATTCAGGTGCAGTGGTTTGGTATCAAACATCGCAACGCTGCAGCAAACACGTGTGCACTATTTTTTGAGGCAGAAAACCGGATTTCCACTGCCCAGCGTATTCCTACCCCCCCTACTGTACCCCCAGGCGTACCATGTCTACAGCACTCCGGCGTACTGTTGGGCGTGCACTCGTCTACGCCCCTGTACCGAAAGGCGCCTTGAGTCAATACGGTACGACCAAAACAGAAGTGCGAAGGAGGAGTAATCTCTCTCTGGAACATATGCTCCAGAGTACAGGGGACGTGTAGCCAGCGCGCGCGCACACACACACACACCGCACCGCACCGCACTGCACCGCACCACATCACCCCAGACACGCACGTACGCACCGCACCGCACCGCACACATGCACGCACGCACGCACACACACACACACACACACACACACACACACACACACACACGTGCGCGCGCAATCTGACTCACCCACACATACGGCCGTACAAATGGGTTTGTTTGCGGTGCTATTGTGTGTGTTCAAGCGGGTGTCCGCGGTGCATCCGGAGGAGGTGGTGTTTGCCCACAACATGCAGTTCTTCCCCTTCCTTCCTCGCAAGAGGGGGGATGGGGAAGATGGGGAAGAGCCTCCTGCGGGGTGCGGGTTCCACAGGCGTCGGCATCAGCCCCAGGTCTGCGGGCTGAGCTGCGTGGTCCGCCACAGGCGCGGCACGCGATGCAGGGGCCACTGGACTCGACGCCACTCTCTGGGGGTTGCCCAGAAGACCGACGTCCCGAAGACCATTGCCCAGGCAAGAGGGGGATGGGCATCCGCAACGGTCCTGCGCGGCGCTCCTTTGGGGCCGGGCCCCGCCTTTATTCTTTGCATTCAGAGGCCCCCTTAAGGGAGCGCCCAAACGCCACCGCTCAACGGAAGGCGGTCACCCAACCGCCTTCGGTTACCCTTGAACCGCCGCCGGCCGCCGCCCAACGGCTGTCGGTTACCGCCCGAACATGACGGAGCTTCTGGTCACTTCCTTTTTTTTGAATTAGGGAGCGCCCTGTGTTTTTGCCCGTGCGACCGGACGCGGTAGATCCGGTAGCCTGGCGGATGATGTGGTGGTCTCTGTGGGGAGGGGGAAATGTTTGTACGGAGGTGGATTTGCTGGGGAAAATTTTGTGGGTGGAAATTTTCGCCGGAACTCCCAAACCCCCCGACAGCCTCACTGACGCACACCCGAAGTGCAAGCCCATGCCCTGTTTAGAGGCAGAAAGATTTGCAAATCGAATGGCCACGGACATCAGCATCACTTCACAACATCTGAAAAGAATCTACTGCTCCAAACCCTCGCCCAACAGCTACGGGCCCACGGAATGCAGTGCCATCGGCATCGTCACTGCCGTGCCGACACCCCTAAACTCTGCCAAGGGGAACATTCCGCCCCTTTTCCTTGAAGACGAGATTCTCTCACGAACTCATCCCCCCCCCCCCCCCGCGAGCTCCCGCCCGTCACATGGATGTTCGACTTTTACTGTGCCTTGTCAGGAGGGCAAAGGGACTTGGGCAACCAGCCAAACTCACCCCCCCCCCCCCTAAATCGTCCCTCCCGCTGTATTCCAACGGCACCGTGTGCCTTGCCGTCTCTCCTTCGGCTCCGGCCCCTCTTCCAGCCCCCGGGTCTCCGTCTCTCCCCGCCACCGACCCCCTTCCACAGGCACGGCGCCACACGCTGGGCAGTCCCCCGGGCCTGGCACTCCGGCCCCCGGACCCCAGCCCCCCGAGGCCCCCGGGCCCCCTCCCCCTCCCGTCCGCCCATCACCCGCCGACCTCCCCCATGTCCCCCCGCAGCCCCCTCAGCCCGGGCGCCAGTGCCCGCCGGCCCTCTGCCGACGCCAGCGCCCGCGCCCGGCTGCCCATTTGGAGCCCCCCGCTCCTGAAGAAGGTGGGCAGCGGCCAGGGGCGCCGGTGCTCGGCCCCTGTGGCCACCGCGAATATGAACGCTGAGGAGGTGGCGAGGTTCCACTCCCTGCGGCTGCAGGCCACTCAGGTGTGTGAAGAGGGGCGGGGCCGCCGGCGAGGATCCGGGTTTTTGTATGTTCCCCGTAGGGGTTGTGGTCGGCGCCCTGTTGGCGGGTCACCGGCGGCGGTTGGTGGGTAACCGATTTGCAGTTGGCGGGTAACCGATTAGCTGTTGGTGGGTAACCGACGGGGGTTGGCGGATAACCGACGGCGGTTGGAGGGTTACTGACAACGGTTGAAGGTGACCGACGCCGGTGAGAGGGTAACCGCGAGCGTTCTATGTTGTCAGGGTGACGGAGGGGATTTTTTGCCCCCTCACGGATGGCCCTGGATGGGGGCATGAGCAGGGGCACTCAGGGGAGTAGCGGCCAGACATGCCACTGGTGTACAGCAGTGTTACTGAGTCTCGTCAGGAATCAGCGTTGGGAACTGAGCCACTCTGTGATTGGCGGGGAGGGGCAGGCAGTGGGAGAGAGGGGCAGCCGTGTGGTGGTGGCGGAGGGGGGGGGAGGTGATGCCTTGCCCTTGCTCCTTGCGTAGCTATGGATATGATATGGGTGAGATATGAAGGTGACATGATGCCAAGGCCCAGAAATTGCCACCGCCTCAACGTTACCGGAACACTGTTCCGAAACAGGGAAAATATGGGGAAAGGGGGGGAAATGGGTGAAGACGTGTTGTTGTTGGAGAACTGCGTGGGAAAATGGTGATAAACCATACCCCAAACGGTGGCAAATGGTGGTTTTCAGTGCTGATGGGACACACCGGGTGGGTATAACTGGGCGATGGCCGGAGGAAAGGTGGGGGAAAGTGGGGGAAAGTGGGGGAAAGTGGGGGAGAATAGGGCAGAAGTTGGGGGGGGCGGGGGGGGGAGGGGGGCATGAAGGGTTTGCACGCAGTCCGATGGGTCCCCTCTCACAGTGTTGCCTCTTTTCTCTCATGGACCACGTGCTCCCATACAAAAGGTGCAGTACATCGAAGGCTGTCCCTCATCCGCAGAGGGGTTGGGTATTAGCCGGCTGGCCCTCCAATTTTCCGCTAGTCTCCACATGTTCCCCAGTCCCCCCCAAGTTTCCAATGCCTTTTCCCCATTTCCAATCCCCCCCCCTCCAATTTCCCCCCATTTCCCGTGTTTCCCCATTTTCCCTCGGGATCATTGTGGGGAACCCCATTGCCGGTGGTGTTGGGCAGTTCTGGGCCTTGCCTTCAGATGCGGCGGGTGTGATACGATGAAGACAATACGAATGCAATACACATGTGGTCACTGGACACCGCCTGTGCCACACCAGTGTTTCAGTCTCAACGGACCACGACCTGCCCTCCTCCATTTCTGTGGCAGTCAGTGTTGGATGCCGACATTGATCGTGCGCTGAAGGAAACGGAGGAAGTCGAGTCCTCCGACGACGGGGCAGAGGAGTCCGAGGAGGAGGAAACCCCGCGGTGGGCCCAGGAGGACGGGCCCAGCCCCACGAGCTGGGACTTCATGCGCAAGGGGTATGGCGTGTGGCACCCTCCCACCGCACCCCCCATCTGCACACGCGCCCTGACACTGTACTCATGACAGTGCCTTTTCCTCACACCCATTTGCAGTGTCCCTCCTTCCCAGCCCCTCTTGAAGTGATGTTCCTTTGAGTGGGTGCGATCCAGTGGCTCTCGGGGGGTGGCGGTGTTAAACAAGGCAAGTCTACCAAAGGGTCCACCTGCACTTTGCTTTAGCTCACCTTGATGAGGTCTCAGCCCCCATCCCCACACCTGGTGCCTTCATAGGGCGCCTCCAATCGGATTACGGGGTTGGGGTCATCCCACTTCTGGGAGTGCATAAGACAGGAGAGGACACGGCAATCACATGGGGAACCCTGCGTTCAACTGAGGCTCAACAAGCCGCTGCTGCTGACCAAAGTGATCGCCAATTTGACAAATTGTAGTGTATCCCTGATTCCCGTCGACACACTGACGCATAGTATTGCAGGCACGGCCGGCATCCCAGCGGTGCGACCTTGCCTGGACATACCTGTTGGACCCTCCCCATTGTGGAAGGGCGTTAATGAGGGCCACTAACCGTACACAAGTGGGGTGAGGACATGGGAGATGTGGACAAACAATGTGCGGGCGTTGGTACGAGAGAAACACGGTGCATTGTGCGTGTTTCCTGATCAGATCAAACAACACAAATGCATTTGCTCGGTGGCATGCGCACAAGAGCAGCGCGCAGCAACAATGTGCATTATCCACAGACACGCTTACATGCCAACACACCAACCAACAGACTACAGCATCGCTAAGCATCAACCTTTGTTGGCAGGCACCTTCTCCCTGGGGTATGGGGCAGAAGCAGCATTGGGGCTCTCCTGCTCCTCGTCGAGGGAGTAACGCCAAACCACAGTAGAAGGGGGAGATCGCCTACCCCACTGCGCACGTTGAGCCGGGGCTGCATGGGGTCAACACATCCATGTGCACACCCTGCCTGGTCCCATTTCCATAGCAAGCACTCCAACTGCATTCAGAAGGAAAAGAGGTGAATGGAAACAAATAGTCCGAATCAACGACCAGTGGTACCTGTAGGCCCACCATGTTTTGCCCACTCTTGTGCAACACGGCTCAAAATGGCGCTCCTAGGGGCCAATAAGCACCACTACGCAGGGCTGATGAATGCCACACAGCTCCCCACAGGTCCCTGCGTACGCCCGTTGTCACCCAATGACCACCCAGCCTCAGCATTGGAATTGTGGGGTTCACTAGTTCTGCGTCTTAAGGGAATCATTCCCGACCTGCGGCGTGCCCTGCGGTATGCAGGAGTGGCCCCCATGCACCGAACGCCTGAACTAGAGGGAGCTGGTTTGAACTCCCATCTAGGCACTGCGTTGGCACTGGCCCCGTGAGCCAGAGGGGGCGCCGCGAGGGCGAAACGGGTAAGTGTACACCGGCACCCAGAGAACGCACAGGCCACCCCATCTCACCTCCCCTCCAGGGCACCCTCACCCAGTATCCCCCGCCCTCCTTCCCTTTCATTAAGGACCCTGGAGGTGGGGGGTATTTGGGTTGACAGACCGATTTCCGATGCGGGTCTAGTGCATGACCCATGCCATTTCGGGGCCCCCAGATCCCCCGAGGCATGTTTTGTCCGGGGGGTATGTGGGGGGTACGTGTGCACTGATTCGGGGGTTCGGGATGGGCAGCCAGTTTGATGGCTCTCCGCTGCGGGGCCCCAAAGAAGGCACCCAGTGACCTGCCGGCTGCTGTGGGCTAACCGCCATCCGCCGTGCACTGGCCGCCAGTCCAGCCCACGAAGACCGGCGGGAGTTCGTTCGTTGGCGCCCCTCAACCCCCTGCCCCCCCCTTTTTCTCTGGGACTACAAAGCGCTGGACGGTCACCCGTTGCTGCCTCTGTCCTGCGCCACAGCGTTGGGGCTGCCTTTGCACTTATTCTCAGGGGATTTGGTCGTCCTCAATGCTTTGTGCTGCGGCATCACGGCCCCCAATGGCCTCCACTCCTCAACGCCTGCAGGCCTCACTCACATGCAGCCTTCAGAGGGGGTGGGCGGGGGATAGTTCAGCAGGGCAAACGTTCTGGGGGAACATTTCGTTTTTCAGGTCGGTTCCGAAATCCCCCCGAACTCTTTTTGCGCAATCCGGGCCCTCTCTTGCTCCCCCGCGTGGGCAGCTACGTTTCTTATGCGGGGAGGTGCTGGTGCCCGTGTCTTGCATGTCGGGATGGGGGTGTATGCCAGTGCGTATCCCGTTGTGTACCCTGCGTATCCCACAGAACGGTTTTGTGTACCCCGTGCGTATCCCAAAGGATTGTTTTGCGTATGCGCTGTGCATCCCGAAGGACTGGGGTTCCCACAGCTGTACACAAGGCACCATCATTTGGGGGTGCCCCCCCCCCCCCTAAAACCCCCCGCCCCCCCCCCCCCTGTACCCCAGGGGCACGAGGTTCGGGGCGAGAGGCATTGTCCTGTCGCTTGCACTGCCGACCCCCCCCCCCCCCCCCAACGCCGCAGGTCTATGAGTGGCTTTGCCTACGCCAATTTGCAGCGCCAAGACGACTACACACCCCAGCGCCTCAGGTATGTTCACGGGGCTTGTGCAGTGGCCGCGGCTCGGGCGGTGTGACGGCCCCATCTTTCTGCTGCTGCTATCAGCCCTGGTACTGGCACCGGCCCCATGATGGGGCGTGTGCCAGGGCGGCTGCCAGGACTCTGGCCACTGCAGGGTTGTCCTTAGGAAGCCCGTTTTTTTTTTTTTTGGTAAGGATAGCCCTGAAGGACAGGTCCCCAAGGACCACCAACCACCAACCGCCACCAACCGCCAACCAGCCACCAACCGCCAACCGCCAACAACTGCCAATCGCCAACCAGCCACCAACCGCCAACCATTGTTCAGTGCTGTTTCTGTGGTTTTGTCTCTTGCCCATGTCTTGGCCATGAAGCAAAGAGCGTACCCGTGAACGTTTGCCCCCCCCCCCCCCTTTAGGACAGCCCTGCAGGCCGCTGCAGGGCTGTCCTTTGGAAATGAGATATATATATTTTCCCCCACGATGGACGGCCTGAGGGTATCAATGGCAGGATTCGCACAATCGACCGCTGTTGTTGGCACGAAACCGACGGCGGCTGGCGGGTAACGGACGGCAGTTGATGGCCGGTTGGCCGATGACCGACTGCAGATCCTCTCGTCGGCTGGCGCTCTGCGGAGGTCCGAGGGCCCGAGGGGACTGGAGGCCAACAGGTCTTGTTTTGGGCATCGAGGACACGGCCGCCGCGTCCTCCCGCACTCGTCTGCTCCAGAGGCAAAATCCTGGTCAAATGCAACGCCACGAAACTGACGGCGCCGATGCGAGAGATCTGCGGAATGGAGGGGGTGTCCTTTACCACGTTTGAGGCCTGGAAGGGCTTTGGCAACCACACGACCATCGTCAGCCTGGATGAGGTCCTGTCCGCCCCTCTGCCCTACCGGGGCCTGGCACGACAGCAGCTGCCGGGAGGGGCCCGAGGGCTGGCTGGGGGTGGCTTCTGTGCAGAGAGGAGATGGGGGATCGGTGACTGGCCCGGTGGCGCTATGCCACCAGTCGCCAATGTTACCGGGGATCTCCAAACCCCCCAGCCGGCTCCTTCTCCTCCTCTTCTTGCTTCTCCTCCTCCTCCTCCTCCTCCTCCTCCTCCTCCTCCTCCTCCTCCTCCTCCTCCTCCTCCTCCTCCTCCTCCTCCTCCTCCTCCTCCTCCTCCTCCTCCTCCTCCTCCTCCTTTGGGGTTGGGCAGGTTGCGCAGTGCACAGAGAGCGGAAGGAGACCAAAAAAAAACATGCACACATGCACAAATCAACCAACAGCCAGGTGACGTCGTCCACAGAAATCGGTATGAAGGCCTCAAGCAGGGAACCTGAGTAGGCGGCTTAGCCGACCGTGACAGGCGCACACCAAACCCAAACCCAATTTCCTCCTCCTCCTCCTCCTCCTCCTCCTCCTCCTCCTCCTCATGCAATGTTGTGCTCACCCAATGGCATTGCCACCCTCCAGGTCCCCAACAACGGTATTGACAGGTGAGAAGTGATGCCCCCCCCCCCCCCCCCCACATTTGGACACTCGTCCGGGCCAAGCCTTTTTTTAGTGGCTTGCACAAACTCCCCCACGGAGGGGGTGCCTGCCTGCCTTTTTGGAAATTCTGGGTGCCCTCAGCGGAATCACCCTCCCCCCCCCCCCCCCCCGGGGTAGGCCAAGAGTGGGTTGGCCTTTTTTGGGGAAAATATTTGTAAGCAAAATTTCCATCCTGTCCCTGAGCTACATGTTGCCAGATCTGGTCAGTACCCTAGCGGTACTACATCACGCCTGTGATCCAGAGGTCGTGGGTTCGAATCCTGGCGCAGTGGTAATTAAAGCTCCACGAGAGCAGGCTTTGCCAGGCTGAGATTTTGTGAGGGAATAGATTCAAAGTGAAATACACGTCTTCAGCAAGCAGTGGTGAGCCCTTCCCGACTTGATGCATTGCGTGTGGTTTGACATTGGGTAGGTACTGTGGACAAGGCGGTGAGTGGGTGCCTGCCTCCTTGACTGGAACCCCCCCCCTAGGGTAGGGGTAGGACAAAAGCAGTGTCTGCCCTGAAAAAGTGCCTGCCTCCTCCAAGATTTCACCCCCCCCCCCTCCCCCCGTATCACAAAAAAGGCTTGGTCCGGGTAGTTGTCCATTGCCGCTGAGTTGGGAGAGTGAAAGCGGAGGGCAAGGCAATGCAGCGGAGGTGCGGGGCCGGGCATACAAAGCGAGGAGGCTGTGGGCCGTGAGGACCACCACACACACCTCCACCCAACATGGGGCAACAACCTCAACCCAGCAACAATCTGCTCCTATGTGGAGGTGGTCTAGGGGGTCGCGCCAACAAGTGGGCTGCCAACCATGGCAACTGGCCCACCCCACAACACCCGCCACAACCCATACCCCTGCGCGCCATGTGTCGGAAAGGGGACACCACACCTGCAGCAACGGCGTACAACAGAGGGTAGGGGGTTCGTGTTGCGCTCGCCAAAGAAAGGACTTAGCGCGGGAATTTGGAGGCGAAAGGTTGTTATGTGCCCCCGTCGGGGAAACAACCCCGCAAGTGGACATCCCAGGGCCCACCAACCGCCGTTGGGGAGAGGTACCTCACCGCCGGCTAGGGATGGCTGCTTGGACGCACCTGGCCAACGGCAAAGGCAGTTGCCTTCCTCTGTGTGGACTCGACGCAGAGAAGTGAAACAGGGCAAGTCCGGGGGCTCCATTGGCACAACCGACCAAGGGGATGGAAAGGGAAGGAGTGTTGAGAGGCCGATGGGCACCACCGCCTATGGGGGGAAAGGGTCCAAGGGAAGGGCAGCGAATGGCGATCGGCCAGTAGGCGCCGCCAGCTGCAGATGAGAACAACACACTATGGCGTCATGCCAAACCCCCCACACACACCCTCACACACACCGCTACCCCTCTATCCCACCACCTCCCCAGCCCCCGCCAACCCGTGCCCCGGCCTCCCACTGCCTGTCCCCCCGCCTGCCCACGACTGCAAGCCGGCCGCCCTTGCGCTGCCTCAGATCGTCCGTGCCACTTCCATTTTGCTGCCCGCCCTCATTGCGCTCCTCTCCCTGTGCCCCACTGCCTGCCCTTTCTCGCCCTCCCTCTTTCCGGCAGCACGCCTCCGTCACATCAGGCACCCTTTCCCTCCACGCACTACGCACCACTCAAGAGAATCCCTGGAGGAAACAGGAGCCCCCTCCCTCAGCCTTGGTGTCATCCCTCATCGAAAAAATAGAAAAAATTGCGTTGCCACAGGACCGCCCCACAATACATTCAAACCCCTGACTGCACAGAAAGGCTTTTGTTGGTTTCTACAGTTTTCCTACAGGTCCAGGGAAAGGGGGGAAGGGCTGTCGGTTGATGGCTATTGGGTAATGGTGTTGTCCATCGGGTACCGACTGCAGGTGAAGGGTCATGTATCTTCTCTTTACCAACGACAGAGTTCAGATGGATGCTGTGTGTAGTGGCCGGTTGCCTTCTCTGCGGCAGTGTGCACAAGTCCAACTCCCCTCCTTTCCTCTCCTCCCTCCCTCGCTCCCTCCCTCCCTCCCTCCCTCCCAAACTACCACCCTCCCTCCCTCCCTCCCTCCCTCCCACCCTCCCTCCCACCCTCCCCCCCTCCCTCCCTCCCTCCCTCCCTCCCTCCTTCTCTCCCTCCGCGGGGTGAAATGGGGGTGGGGTGAGCAGGCTTTTTCGAAACGTTGTGGGCGAGCGCCGTGCACGGGGCCCAGGAAACAGACCCGCCCTTGGCCCTTGTGGGGAACGGCCACCGCGGAGGGATGTTTGGGCAAGGCACAGTGCTGCCGTGGACCTGGTCATGCCTTGAGACTCCCCCCTCCCACACCGGCGAGGCAGGGCACGGGTGCGTCAAGGAGCGGGCGGCCCAGCAGCCCCGGAGAGGGTGCCGGGGCAGGGGCCGGGGAGCGGGTACCAGGGGCGCCCCGCCCACTCCAACTCCCTCCCTCCCCCCCTCCCTCCGTTCGCTTGCAGAACGCGTTCGCCGACCTCAGCAAGTCTCACTCGGAGGACCTCAACGCGCATCTGCACAAGACGTTGGCTCGCGTGTACCCCCACGCGACCAGGTCTGCGTCCGTGTGGCCGGTGGGTGGGCAGGCATGTGCACAGGAGGATCGGAATTAGGGGGCTGTGTTCCAACAGGCGTCCATTTGTTGGCACTCCAGCAAAAGTAGGCACCTGATGGACGTCAGCTCGGGCGCCATTTTCCCGGCGCGCTGTCGACGTGGGGTTGTTGTGGGTAGACCCCTGGTTTGTCGGGGGGGGGGGGGGGGTTCGGGGGGATTTCGCCGTCAAGGGAAGTGGCGGAATTTCCCCACCGGCAAAGTTCTCGCGGTGTTTGACCAACACCTTCACTGTGGAGTCAGATGCGGGTGAGTGCTGTGTGTAGCGGTGTATCAAGCGGAGGGAAGGGACACAGATGTGTTCGTTGGCAACGTGCAGCGGTCGTGTGACTGGGATGCATCAGTGCCCACCGGGACATATCAGGAACCATCCGGCGCCCACCAGGAAGCAACAGCGAGCCTCAGGATCCCTGGAGCTGGCAAGCTTTTGCCCCTTCCGAAATTGTCCCCTGGCAACAGCCCCCCGCCCCCTGCGCCCCTTTGTAGACAGAGATCTGTGGTCTGAAGTGGGATTTGGAGGTGCACTGGGGGTGGGATGGGAGGTGCCCTGGAGCTTGGAGGTGGCGGACCAGGAACAGAACGCCATGCTCTTACACAGAGGGTTTCCCCCCCCCCCCCCCTCCGCACTGAATAGGCCCTCTTCGATACGAACTCTTGTCTCGTAGGCGCAGCGGGCCTGCAGGTGGGATTGGGGAAGGCCCATCCCGGACTGGGACAGAGGCTGTTGCGGGGGCTAAGATCCGGTAAAAGTGGAAAAGCAGTTTCGGAGGGGGGGGGGGTGTCCTGGCGGTTACAAAACGGTTGATGGGCATTCGGGCCGAGAGGCGGTTGCTGCGGAATGGACGATGGCTGCTGCACGAGGGGTTGCCTTGAAGGCTGAGGGCCTAAAGGGAGGGGGGGGCAAAGTCACCGACAGGCACCAGGGTGATGGCTGTGACCACATTCGCTCAAGCAAAGGGACAGGCCCAGGAGGAACGCAAGCAGCAAAGGAACTGGGTACAGGGCCGCCCCACACACGGCAGTGAGACGAGCCCCAACAGGACACACAACAATACACAAGGGAACCATGAGGTGCGAGCACTGCAGCATCCACCAAATGCGGCGCACGCCGAGCAAGCCATCAGCAAACCCCCCCCCCCTCCCTCTACAAGGTGCCCACGTACTCCACAATGGTGGGAACTGCGCCCCGCGCACCAGGAGGTGCCCGCCAAGGGGGTGGCAACAGGGCCGTGACCAGCCAACCGCGCACAGGACAGTCCACGTCGTACGGAGATGTGAAACCCTTGTACGGGGGGGGGCAGGCGTGGGACAGGAGGGGGTGCGCGACAGGGGCACCCAGGGGCGCCAACAGACAGGGGGAGGAGCAACACAGACACACGGAACGCGGGAGCCACACCAGGAGGGACGAGGGCGAGCACAACAGACAAGGAGGAGGGGCACAGCAAGGCAGGAGAGGCAACCAGAACAGGGAACCAGAATGGAGCGGATGGCAGAGCGTGCGCATGGGAGGCAGCGACAATAAAGGGGATGGCTTGGCCAGCCAGCCCCGTCGCCACCGGGTGCCAGGGCAGCCCCTGCTCAACCATCAGGTGGGGGTGTCTCCCGCAGCCCAGATGGGCTGTTTGCGCAACAGGAGCGGGAGCCCATCAGGGGCAGACCAGCCGTGAGGGGGAAAAGGACATATGGTGGACGGCCGGGACAGCGCGTGGAGGAACAGGGCACCTGGGCCTCACGCACACAGAAACACAGCGAGGCAGGCCATGGACGGCCTGTGGACAGAGGCGCGTGGACAGCGAAAACAGTCAAACGACCCCGGCAACAACCAGCACATCCTCAATACGCCATCTACTGGGCGCCGCTGACGTGCAAACGGCACACCATGCCACATTCAGCGCAGCCCCAACACACCAAATGCTGGGCTCCGCGAACGCGAAAACGACACCAGCAAGAGCACCGGCCGCAGCGGCCGACAGAAAGCAGCAACCCGATGCAACATGCGAAGGGAAGAATGGGTGACTGTCCAGGGCCCCGTAAAGGAGCAACAACCAGACGGAATGTCACACAGGGGGTGTCCTGGCGGTTACAAAACGGTTGATGGGCATTCGGGCCGAGAGGCGGTTGCGACGGAATGGACGATGGCTGCTGCACGAGGGGTTGCATTGAAGGCTGAGGGCCTAAAGGGAGGGGGGGGGCAAAGTCACCGACAGGCACCAGGGTGATGGCTGTGACCACATTCGCTCAAGCAAAGGGACAGGCCCAGGAGCCCGGCGTAGAGGCATCGGAAGGGCCCTCCAGCGGGGGGACAGGACCGCAGGCAGTCCACAGCGCTGCAGAGGAGCGCCCTGCGTGTGCAAGCCCGGGCCAGGCCGACGACCATCGGAAAAGGCCAGAGCAGGGATGCACCGGAAGGGAAGGGACCTCGAAGACGGCCCCAGTGGCGGTTAGGCAGACGGTTGGAGGGGGTTGCCAAAGCGGTTGGGGGCAGTTACTGTCGGTTACAAATGCTATTGAAGCTGGCACTTGGCGTCAGGGAGACAGTGGCTGGGCATAGGCTGGGCGCCCTGGAGGAGGGGGGTTACCTCCCCCCCCGCTTAACAGGAGCCCTGCCCACACCCCCCCTCTGCCAGCACAGCCCTAGAGGAGTTGGAACCGGAGGCGGAACCCGCGCTCATGCCCCACGCGCCGCGGTCCGGGCCCTCCACGCGGTCGGCGGCGGTGCTATGCCGCACACAACGTGTTTCAGGGTGGACTCCTCCAATTTCAATCCGGTGCCGTTCTGGGGCTCGGGGACGCAGTTCGTGGCGTTCAACGCGCAGACCGACGACCGCTTTGCCCGGGTGCACCACAGCTTCTTCGCCAGCAACGGCAGGTACCGATGCACACCCCCCCCCCAGTCTGGGTCGGCGTGCGCCCGCGCATGCGTAGGGCGGTCCGCGCGGGGCAGAGGATTGGACAGAGCTCCACGGGACGCAGGGACCGGTCCGTCCGTGCGGGAGACCGGTGCACCTGTACTGACATGGTCAATGGGGACCGGCCATCACATGCCCTCTGCAATGAGGTGTCAATGCCCCGTCCCGCAGGAGCGGCCCTGGGGCTTTGGGCATGCCATCAGAGCAGATTCGTACACTTGCAATGGGGGGTTTTTCATGGTGTTGAGCGCGTTTGCCCCACAAATGTTGGATTTGGTGATGTGGACTGCATCTGACTCACCGTGAGCAGGCAGTGTTCCATCGGTGCTGATGATTGGCCAGCATAGGACAGTGTGTGCCCTAGGTGCCCAGGGCAGGCATCCTGTTCCCCATGAAATGAGGTTCCATGATGGCAATACTTCCATGTATTAGCTGACCTATGATGCGATTTCGCAGCTGATCAACCTGTCAGCAGATGTTGCATGGCGCCACATGCGAAGCATGCGTCGACGTGTATGTGTGTGCGTGTGTGTGTGGGGCTGTGTGGGACCATGTCAGTGTATGGGGGTGTGTTCCTCATGATATATATTTTGTATAAAGGGGCTCCTGAGCGCTTGCTTTACGCTGATGTTTTGATTGAACTCCTCTCTGTTTGTGTGTTTGCTGGGGTGGTCATGACGAAGCCAAAATGCCGCTGAGCCCTGCATCTGCCCATTGTGTAGTTTTCATGTTCCGTTGTATTTGTGTTGTGGGCATGCGGACTGCTGACACTGAAGGTATTCTGAACTGCCCCAGCGGTTCTGTTGCGCGTCTTCTTCCATTTGTTGTCATTCATTTTGAAGATCAGGTTGCAGCACACGGCTGACGGGGCTTCCATGGGGCTTGTGGGCAATCCCAATATTGTTCATTTCCCTTCGTTTTGTGGTCTTCTTCTGTTCCTGCAAGCACTGCTACCCACATGGATGCGTTTAGGAGGTGAACAATCATGAGCAGGATGGCAATGTTGTATACGCTGCTGAATGGTGATGCAAATTCTTGCACCTGATCCAAGTTTGGGCAAGCCTTTTGAAGGCTGACATCAGAGCAGGGTGTTGTACACTTGCAATGGGGGGTATTTCATGGTGTTGAGCGCGTTTGCTGCACAAATGTTGGATTCAGTGATGTGGACTGCATCTGACTCACCGTGAGCAGGCAGTGTGCCATTGGTGCTGATGATTGGCCAGCATAGGACAGTGTGTGCCCTAGGTGCCCAGGGCAGGCATCGTGTTCCCCATGAAATGAGGTTCCATGATGGCAATACTTCCATTTATTAGCTGACCTATGATGCGATTTCGCACCTGATCAACCTGTCAGCAGATGTTGCATGGCGCCACATGCAAAGCATGCGCCGACGTGTATGTGTGTGCGTGTGTGTGTGGGGCTGTGTGGGACCATGTCAGAGCATGCATTTAGGAGGTGAACAATCATGAGCAGGATGGCAATGTTGTATACGCTGCTGAATGGTGATGCAAATTCTTGCACCTGATCCAAGTTTGGGCAAGCATTTTGAAGGCTGACATCAGAGCAGGGTGTTGTGCACTTGCAATGGGGGGTTTTTCATGGTGTTGAGCGCGTTTGCTGCACAAATGTTGGATTCGGTGATGTGGACTGCATCTGACTCACCGTGAGCAGGCAGTGTGCCATTGGTGCTGATGATTGGCCAGCATAGGACAGTGTGTGCCCTAGGTGCCCAGGGCAGTTATCCTGTGTTCCCCATGAAATGAGGTTCCATGATGGCAATACTTCCATGTATTAGCTGACCTATGATGTGATTTCGCACCTGATCAACCTGTCAGCAGATGTTGCATGGCGCCACATGCAAAGCATGCGCCGACGTGTATGTGTGTGCGTGTGTGTGTGGGGCTGTGTGGGACCATGTCAGAGCATGCATTTGTGAGGTGAACATTCATGAGCAGGATGGCAATGTTGTATACGCTGCTGAATGGTGATGCAAATTCTTGCACCTGACCCAAGTTTGGGCAAGCATTTTGAAGGCTGACATCAGAGCAGGGTGTTGCACACTTGCAAATGGGGGGTATTTCATGGTGTTGAGCGCGTTTGCTGCACAAATGTTGGATTCGGTGATGTGGACTGCATCTGACTCACCGTGAGCAGGTAGTGTGCCATTGGTGCTGATGATTGGCCAGCATAGGACAGTGTGTGCCCTAGGTGCCCAGGGCGGGCATCCTGTGTTCCCCATGAAATGAGGTTCCATGATGGCAATACTTCCATGTATTAGCTGACCTATGATGTGATTTCGCACCTGATCAACCTGTCAGCAGATGTTGCGTGGCGCCACATGCAAAGCATGCGCCGACGTGTATGTGTGTGCGTGTGTGTGTGGGGCTGTGTGGGACCATGTCAGTGTATGGGGGTGTGTTCCTCATGAGATATATTTTGTATAAAGGGGCTCCTGAGCGCTTGCTTTACGCTGATTTTGTGATTGAACTCCTCTCTGTTTGTGTGTTTGCTGGGGTGGTCATGACGAAGCCAAAATGCCGCTGAGCCCTGCATCTGCCCATTGTGTAGTTTTCATGTTCCGTTGTATTTGTGTTGTGGGCATGCGGACTGCTGACACTGAAGGTATTCTGAACTGCCCCAGCGGTTCTGTTGCGCGTCTACTTCCATTTGTTGTCATTCATTTTGAAGATCAGGTTGCAGCACACGGCTGACGGGGCTTCCATGGGGCTTGTGGGCAATCCCAATATTGTTCATTTCCCTTCGTTTTGTGGTGTTCTTCTGTTCCTGCAAGCACTGCTACCCACATGGATGCGTTTAGGAGGTGAACAATCATGAGCAGGATGGCAATGTTGTATACGCTGCTGAATGGTGATGCAAATTCTTGCACCTGATCCAAGTTTGGGCAAGCATTTTGAAGGCTGACATCAGAGCAGGGTGTTGTACACTTGCAATGGGGGGTATTTCATGGTGTTGAGCGCGTTTGCTGCACAAATGTTGGATTCAGTGATGTGGACTGCATCTGACTCACCGTGAGCAGGCAGTGTGCCATCGGTGCTGATGATTGGCCAGCATAGGACAGTGTGTGCCCTAGGTGCCCAGGGCAGGCATCGTGTTCCCCATGAAATGAGGTTCCGTGATGTCAATACTTCCATGTATTAGCTGACCTATGATGCGATTTCGCACCTGATCAACCTGTCAGCAGATGTTGCGTGGCGCCACATGCAAAGCATGCGTCGACGTGTATGTGTGTGCGTGTGTGTGTGGGGCTGTGTGGGACCATGTCAGAGCATGCATTTAGGAGGTGAACAATCATGAGCAGGATGGCAATGTTGTATACGCTGCTGAATGGTGATGCAAATTCTTGCACCTGATCCAAGTTTGGGCAAGCATTTTGAAGGCTGACATCAGAGCAGGGTGTTGCACACTTGCAAAGGGGGGGTATTTCATGGTGTTGGGGGCGTTTGCTGCACAAATGTTTGATTCGGTGATGTGGACTGCATCTGACTCACCGTGAGCAGGCAGTGTGCCATTGGTGCTGATGATTGGCCAGCATAGGACAGTGTGTGCCCTAGGTGCCCAGGGCAGGCATCGTGTTCCCCATGAAATGAGGTTCCATGATGGCAATACTTCCATGTATTAGCTGACCTATGATGTGATTTCGCACCTGATCAACCTGTCAGCAGATGTTGCGTGGCGCCACATGCAAAGCATGTGCCGACGTGTATGTGTGTGCGTGTGTGTGTGGGGCTGTGTGGGACCATGTCAGTGTATGGGGGTGTGTTCCTCATGAGATATATTTTGTATAAAGGGGCTCCTGAGCGCTTGCTTTACGCTGATGTTGTGATTGAACTCCTCTCTGTTTGTGTGTTTGCTGGGGTGGTCATGACGAAGCCAAAATGCCGCTGAGCCCTGCATCTGCCCATTGTGTAGTTTTCATGTTCCGTTGTATTTGTGTTGTGGGCATGCGGACTGCTGACACTGAAGGTATTCTGAACTGCCCCAGCGGTTCTGCTGCGCGTCTTCTTCCATTTGTTGTCATTCATTTTGAAGATCAGGTTGCAGCACACGGCTGACGGGGCTTCCATGGGGCTTGTGGGCAATCCCAATATTGTTCATTTCCCTTCGTTTTGTGGTTTTCTTCTGTTCCTGCAAGCACTGCTACCCACATGGATGCGTTTAGGAGGTGAACAATCATGAGCAGGATGGCAATGTTGTATACGCTGCTGAATGGTGATGCAAATTCTTGCACCTGATCCAAGTTTGGGCAAGCATTTTGAAGGCTGACATCAGAGCAGGGTGTTGTACACTTGCAAAGAGGGGGTTTTTCATGGTGTTGAGCGCGTTTGCTGCACAAATGTTGGATTCGGTGATGTGGACTGCATCTGACTCACTGTGAGCAGGCAGTGTGCCATTGGTGCTGATGATTGGCCAGCATAGGACAGTGTGTGCCCTAGGTGCCCAGGGCAGGCATCCTGTTCCCCATGAAATGAGGTTCCGTGATGTCAATACTTCCATGTATTAGCTGACCTGTGATGCGATTTCGCACCTGATCAACCTGTCAGCAGATGTTGCATGGCGCCACATACGAAGCATGCGTCGACGTGTATGTGTGTGCGTGTGTGTGTGGGGCTGTGTGGGACCATGTCAGAGCATGCATTTAGGAGGTGAACAATCATGAGCAGGATGGCAATGTTGTATACGCTGCTGAATGGTGATGCAAATTCTTGCACCTGATCTAAGTTTGGGCAAGCATTTTGAAGGCTGACATCAGAGCAGGGTGTTGTACACTTGCAAAGGGGGGGTATTTCATGGTGTTGAACGCGTGTGCTGCACAAATGTTTGATTCGGTGATGTGGAGTGCATCTGACTCACTGTGAGCAGGCAGTGTGCCATTGGTGCTGATGATTGGCCATCATAGGACAGTGTGTGCCCTAGGTGCCCAGGGCAGGCATCCTGTGTTCCCCATGAAATGAGGTTCCATGATGGCAATACTTCCATGTATTAGCTGACCTATGATGCGATTTCGCACCTGATCAACCTGTCAGCAGATGTTGCGTGGCGCCACATGCAAAGCATGCGAAGCATGCGTCGACGTGTATGTGTGTGCGTGTGTGTGTGGGGCTGTGTGGAACCATGTCAGAGCATGCATTTAGGAGGTGAACAATCATGAGCAGGATGGCAATGTTGTATACGCTGCTGAATGGTGATGCAAATTCTTGCACCTGATCCAAGTTTGGGCAGGCATTTTGAAGGCTGACATCAGAGCAGGGTGTTGTACACTTGCAAAGAGGGGGTTTTTCATGGTGTTGAGCGCGTTTGCTGCACAAATGTTGGATTCGGTGATGTGGAGTGCATCTGACTCACTGTGAGCAGGCAGTGTGCCATTGGTGCTGATGATTGGCCATCATAGGACAGTGTGTGCCCTAGGTGCCCAGGACAGGCATCGTGTTCCCCATGAAATGAGGTTCCATGATGGCAATACTTCCATGTATTAGCTGACCTATGATGTCATTTCGCACCTGATCAACCTGTCAGCAGATGTTGCGTGGCGCCACATGCGAAGCATGCGTCGACGTGTATGTGTGTGTGTGTGTGTGTGTGTGTGTGTGTGTGTGTGTGTGTGTGTGTGTGTGTGTGTGGGCTGTGTGGGACCATGTCAGTGTATGGGGGTGTGTTTCTCATAAGATATATTTTGTATAAAGGGGCACCTGAGCGCTTGCTTTACGCTGATGTTGTGATTGAACTCCTCTCTGTTTGTGTGTTTGCTGGGGTGGTCATGACGAAGCCAAAATGCCGCTGAGCCCTGCATCTGCCCATTGTGTAGTTTTCATGTTCCGTTGTATTTGTGTTGTGGGCATGCGGACTGCTGACACTGAAGGTATTCTGAACTGCCCCAGCGGTTCTGCTGCGCGTCTTCTTCCATTTGTTGTCATTCATTTTGAAGATCAGGTTGCAGCACACGGCTGACGGGGCTTCCATGGGGCTTGTGGGCAATCCCAATATTGTTCATTTCCCTTCGTTTTGTGGTCTTCTTCTGTTCCTGCAAGCACTGCTACCCACATGGATGCGTTTAGGAGGTGAACAATCATGAGCAGGATGGCAATGTTGTATACGCTGCTGAATGGTGATGCAAATTCTTGCACCTGATCCAAGTTTGGGCAAGCCTTTTGAAGGCTGACATCAGAGCAGGGTGTTGTACACTTGCAATGGGGGGTATTTCATGGTGTTGAGCGCGTGTGCTGCACAAATGTTGGATTCAGTGATGTGGACTGCATCTGACTCACCGTGAGCAGGCAGTGTGCCATTGGTGCTGATGATTGGCCAGCATAGGACAGTGTGTGCCCTAGGTGCCCAGGGCAGGCATCCTGTTCCCCATGAAATGAGGTTCCATGATGGCAATACTTCCATGTATTAGCTGACCTATGATGTGATTTCGCACCTGATCAACCTGTCAGCAGATGTTGCATGGCGCCACATGCGAAGCATGCGTCGACGTGTATGTGTGTGCGTGTGTGTGTGGGGCTGTGTGGGACCATGTCAGAGCATGCATTTAGGAGGTGAACAATCATGAGCAGGATGGCAATGTTGTATACGCTGCTGAATGGTGATGCAAATTCTTGCACCTGATCCAAGTTTGGGCAAGCATTTTGAAGGCTGACATCAGAGCAGGGTGTTGTACACTTGCAATGGGGGGTTTTTCATGGTGTTGAGCGCGTTTGCTGCACAAATGTTGGATTCGGTGATGTGGACTGCATCTGACTCACTGTGAGCAGGCAGTGTGCCATTGGTGCTGATGATTGGCCAGCATAGGACAGTGTGTGCCCTAGGTGCCCAGGGCAGGCATCCTGTTCCCCATGAAATGAGGTTCCATGATGGCAATACTTCCATGTATTAGCTGACCTATGATGTGATTTCGCACCTGATCAACCTGTCAGCAGATGTTGCGTGGCGCCACATGCGAAGCCTGCGTCGACGTGTATGTGTGTGTGTGTGTGGGGGGGGGGGGGGGGGGCTGTGTGGGACCATGTCAGTGTATGGGGGTGTGTTTCTCATAAGATTTATTTTGTATAAAGGGGCACCTGAGCGCTTGCTTTACGCTGATGTTGTGATTGAACTCCTCTCTGTTTGTGTGTTTGCTGGGGTGGTCATGACGAAGCCAAAATGCCGCTGAGCCCTGCATCTGCCCATTGTGTAGTTTTCATGTTCCGTTGTATTTGTGTTGTGGGCATGCGGACTGCTGACACTGAAGGTATTCTGAACTGCCCCAGCGGTTCTGTTGCGCGTCTTCTTCCATTTGTTGTCATTCATTTTGAAGATCAGGTTGCAGCACACGGCTGACGGGGCTTCCATGGGGCTTGTGGGCAATCCCAATATTGTTCATTTCCCTTCGTTTTGTGGTTTTCTTCTGTTCCTGCAAGCACTGCTACCCACATGGATGCGTTTAGGAGGTGAACAATCATGAGCAGGATGGCAATGTTGTATACGCTGCTGAATGGTGATGCAAATTCTTGCATCTTTGCATTCTTGCACCTGATCAACGACGATGATGGCGCAGCCAAGCACCCACCAACCCATTGCATCCCCTGGGTGAGTCCCGCACTAGCCCATGCCCTGGGCTGCAGCACATGATGTTCTGCGCTCTGGTTGCCCAAGGGTCAGTTGCTGGGGATTTTGTTGGCTGTGCCCTCCGCCCTGCCCACCTCCATTCTTTGCATAGCAATAGGCCAAGTGTACCCCCCCCCCCTTGTCTAAGCTACGCCCTTGTCCAAGCTACAGTAGGCGTAGGGACCGTATTAATTTGGTACCTAATTTTAATTCGGCACCAAATTTAGTGCAACCACATAAGACATGGGTTTGACGAATTTGCCGGGTACATAGGGTCATGTACACATTTGTTGTGAGTGTTTGCCCACTTGAACCCACATAACTCTGATTTTGGGGGTATTTGTGCATTATATTCCCCCTTCTTGCACTAGCTCACCATGCAATACAAGTGTGTCGGTAGTTGTATATGTCGCGCGCAAGCTACGCCCGTGTCCAAGCTACAGTAGGCGTAGGGACCGTATTAATTTGGTACTTTGGCGTAGCTTAGACAAGGGGGGGGGGGGGGTACTAGTGTACCAAACGTACTAACAACTGAATCAGCCTGTGATCAGATGTTGTGGTGTTCAGCATGTGAAGCCCTTGGGCCTTGGGGGGCGTACCGTGCGTTGTGCACGCGCTGCGCGCGCGCTGTGCGAAAAGTAGGCCATTCTCCACCACCGGTAGGCAGTTTTTTGGGTGTAGGATTGCCGCAGGGTACTATTGCCATTGTGTCTCCTTGTAGCATCAACCCTCCCCCTTCTTGCTCTCATTTCTCAGACCCTCTATTGCATTCACCATGGACTTTAATGTTGGAGATAGGGTGTTCTACACTCGCTCCAATGGGGTGCGAGTTCCTGCCACAGTGGTGGGGTTTGCGCCCGACGGATTAGTCCACTTGGAGTATTTCCGAGACGCGGTGAAGATGGTGAATCGGCAGTGCAAAGTTGAGTCCATCTCCTTTGCCATCCCGAGTGCCGACTCACCGCCCCCCTGCTCACACAGCCCTTCGCCGCCGCCTAAAGATCGGGGAAGGAGTCCATCACTCCACCTTCTGAGTGTCTATTTTTTTTTCGGACTCCTTTCGTTCAATTCATCCGTTCATATATCAACCTGGACTTGGATTCCGAGGCTACGGGTATCAAGGAGTAACACCCGCAAGACAATTTTATTGTCTACATTGCATTGTTTTGGACATTGGATAATTCTGAGAACACGAAACGTTTGAATTTCGGAGTTTTGAATTGCTCATGCATGCTTCTAGAGGTGGCAGGTTTTCAGGGCTGTTACCGGGGTAAACACCGTAATAACTGGCGCTGTGCACGCGCTGTGCGCGCGCTGTGCGAAAACGCCGCCTTGGGCAAGCTCTGTGAAGGCTGATACCAGAGCTCATAGCAGGGTGTTGTACACTTGCAATGGGGGCGGTTTCCGTGGTGTTGAGCGCGTTTGCTGCACAAATGTTGGATTTGGTGATGTGGACTGCATCTGACTCACCGTGAGCAGGCAGTGTGCCATTGGTGCTGATGATTGGCCATCATAGGACAGTGTGTGCCCTAGGTGCCCAGGGCAGGCATCCTGTGTTCCCCATGAAATGAGGTTCCATGATGGCAATACTTCCATGTATTAGCTGACCTATGATGTGATTTCGCACCTGATCAACCTGTCAGCAGATGTTGCGTGGCGCCACATGCGAAGCATGCGAAGCATGCGTCGACGTGTATGTGTGTGCGTGTGTGTGTGGGGCTGTGTGGAACCATGTCAGAGCATGCATTTAGGAGGTGAACAATCATGAGCAGGATGGCAATGTTGTATACGCTGCTGAATGGTGATGCAAATTCTTGCACCTGATCCAAGTTTGGGCAAGCATTTTGAAGGCTGACATCAGAGCAGGGTGTTGTGCACTTGCAATGGGGGGTATTTCATGGTGTTGAACGCGTGTGCTGCACAAATGTTGGATTCAGTGATGTGGAGTGCATCTGACTCACTGTGAGCAGGCAGTGTGCCATTGGTGCTGATGATTGGCCATCATAGGACAGTGTGTGCCCTAGGTGCCCAGGGCAGGCATCCTGTGTTCCCCATGAAATGAGGTTCCATGATGGCAATACTTCCATGTATTAGCTGACCTATGATGTGATTTCGCACCTGATCAACCTGTCAGCAGATGTTGCATGGCGCCACATGCAAAGCATGCGCCGACGTGTATGTGTGTGTGCGTGTGTGTGTGTGTGTGTGTGGGGCTGTGTGGAACGATATCAGAGCATGCATTTAGGAGGTGAACAATCATGAGCAGGATGGCAATGTTGTATACGCTGCTGAATGGTGATGCAAATTCTTGCACCTGATCCAAGTTTGGGCAAGCATTTTGAAGGCTGACATCAGAGCAGGGTGTTGTACACTTGCAATGGGGGGTTTTTCATGGTGTTGAGCGCGTTTGCTGCACAAATGTTGGATTTGGTGATGTGGACTGCATCTGACTCACCGTGAGCAGGCAGTGTGCCATTGGTGCTGATGATTGGCCATCATAGGACAGTGTGTGCCCTAGGTGCCCAGGGCAGGCATCCTGTGTTCCCCATGAAATGAGGTTCCATGATGGCAATACTTCCATGTATTAGCTGACCTATGATGTGATTTCGCACCTGATCAACCTGTCAGCAGATGTTGCATGGCGCCACATACGAAGCATGCGTCGACGTGTATGTGTGTGCGTGTGTGTGTGGGGCTGTGTGGAACCATGTCAGAGCATGCATTTAGGAGGTGAACAATCATGAGCAGGATGGCAATGTTGTATACGCTGCTGAATGGTGATGCAAATTCTTGCACCTGATCCAAGTTTGGGCAAGCATTTTGAAGGCTGACATCAGAGCAGGGTGTTGTATACTTGGAACGGGGGGTATTTCATGGTGTTGAGCGCGTGTGCTGCACAAACATTGGATTCGGTGATGTGGACTGCATCTGACTCACTGTGAGCAGGCAGTGTGCCATTGGTGCTGATGATTGGCCAGCATAGGACAGTGTGTGCCCTAGGTGCCCAGGGCAGGCATCCTGTGTTCCCCATGAAATGAGGTTCCATGATGTCAATACTTCCATGTATTAGCTGACCTATGATGTGATTTCGCACCTGATCAACCTGTCAGCAGATGTTGCATGGCGCCACATGCGAAGCATGCGTCGACGTGTATGTGTGTGCGTGTGTGTGTGGGGCTGTGTGGGACCATGTCAGAGCATGCATTTAGGAGGTGAACAATCATGAGCAGGATGGCAATGTTGTATACGTTGCTGAATGGTGATGCAAATTCTTGCACCTGATCCAAGTTTGGGCAGGCATTTTGAAGGCTGACATCAGAGCAGGGTGTTGTATACTTGGAACGGGGGGTATTTCATGGTGTTGGGGGCATTTGCTGCACAAACATTGGATTCGGTGATGTGGACTGCATCTGACTCACTGTGAGCAGGCAGTGTGCCATTGGTGCTGATGATTGGCCGTCATAGGACAGTGTGTGCCCTAGGTGCCCAGGGCAGGCATCCTGTGTTCCCCATGAAATGAGGTTCCATGATGGCAATACTTCCATGTATTAGCTGACCTATGATGTGATTTCGCACCTGATCAACCTGTCAGCAGATGTTGCATGGCGCCACATGCGAAGCATGCGTCGACGTGTATGTGTGTGCGTGTGTGTGTGGGGCTGTGTGGGACCATGTCAGAGCATGCATTTAGGAGGTGAACAATCATGAGCAGGATGGCAATGTTGTATACGCTGCTGAATGGTGATGCAAATTCTTGCACCTGATCCAAGTTTGGGCAGGCATTTTGAAGGCTGACATCAGAGCAGGGTGTTGTATACTTGGAACGGGGGGTATTTCATGGTGTTGAGCGCATTTGCTGCACAAAGATTTGATTCGGTGATGTGGACTGCATCTGACTCACCGTGAGCAGGCAGTGTGCCATTGGTGCTGATGATTGGCCGTCATAGGACAGTGTGTGCCCTAGGTGCCCAGGGCAGGCATCCTGTGTTCCCCATGAAATGAGGTTCCATGATGGCAATACTTCCATGTATTAGCTGACCTATGATGTGATTTCGCACCTGATCAACCTGTCAGCAGATGTTGCATGGCGCCACATGCGAAGCATGCGTCGACGTGTATGTGTGTGCGTGTGTGTGTGGGGCTGTGTGGGACCATGTCAGAGCATGCATTTAGGAGGTGAACAATCATGAGCAGGATGGCAATGTTGTATACGCTGCTGAATGGTGATGCAAATTCTTGCACCTGATCCAAGTTTGGGCAGGCATTTTGAAGGCTGACATCAGAGCAGGGTGTTGTACACTTGGAACGGGGGGTATTTCATGGGTCCGTGGTAAAACTGAGTAAAAAAACTTTTTTTTTAAAAAAAAATTTTTTTACTCAGTTTCAAACTGAGTAAAAAAATCTTTTTTTACTCAGTAAGTGGGGTTTCTACTCAGTTGCGAAACTGAGTAGAAAAAAAATTTTTTTTTTTACTCAGTAAAAAACTGGGTAAAAAAAAAAATCCTTTTCTTTACTCAGTAAAATACTGAGTAGAAAATTTTTTTTTTTTTCCTCAGTAAAAAAATTAGTAGAAAAAAGCCCTTATTTCTGATTTTGCCCCCCGCTCTGAAGCGGTGGGGATCCCCGATACGGCAGGGGTGAGGTAGCCAATTTGCCCACTTGTGGGCCACTTCTGATTTTGCCCCCCGCTCTGAAGCGGTGGGGCTCCCCGATACGGCAGGGGTGAGGTAGCCAATTTGCCCACTTGTGGGCCACTTCTGATTTTGCCCCCCGCTCTGAAGCGGTGGGGATCCCCGATACGGCAGGGGTGAGGTAGCCACTTTGCCCACTTGTGGGCCACTTCTGATTTTGCCCCCCGCTCTGAAGCGGTGGGGATCCCCGATACGGCAGGGGTGAGGTAGCCATTTCGCCCACTTGTGGGCCACTTCTGATTTTGCCCCCCGCTCTGAAGCGGTGGGGATCCCCGATACGGCAGGGGTGAGGTAGCCACTTTGCCCACTTCTGGGCCACTTCTGATTTTGCCCCCCGCTCTGAAGCGGTGGGGATCCCCGATATGGCAGGGGTGAGGTAGCCAATTTGCCCACTTGTGGGCCACTTCTGATTTTGCCCCCCGCTCTGAAGCGGTGGGGATCCCCGATACGGCAGGGGTGAGGTAGCCACTTTGCCTACAGTGGTTCCAAGTTGGCCCCCACACCCCGGACCCGGTCAATGCATTGGGAGGTGTCTCGGTTGTACCCCACGCCCAAATCTGCAGACCCCCCTGACACATGCTTTTTTTGCGATGGCACACCCGCCATAGCGTGTCAGGAATGTAAGGTTCTTCATTGTACCTTCCATACCACTGTCTTGTGTCAGTCCGAGATTTGTGTAGGATTGCGCCAATTCCCGGCGGCCCCCGTTGCTGCTGCTGTTGCTGCTGTTGTTGCTTTTGCTGCAGTTACTGCTGCCAATGCCACGCATGCCACTCCTGGCAATGCCAATGCCACTGATGACACCCGTCCCGGTGTGTGGATCTGTCGGAAGTGGTATGCGTTGCCTCCTCAATACCCCCAAAATGCTGATGGTCAATTGGAAAATGACCAAGCAACGTGTGTGTGTGTGCGTGTGTGTGTGGGGCTGTGTGGGACCATGTCAGAGCATGCATTTAGGAGGTGAACAATCATGAGCAGGATGGCAATGGTGTATACGCTGCTGAATGGTGATGCAAATTCTTGCACCTGATCCAAGTTTGGGCAAGCATTTTGAAGGCTGACATCAGAGCAGGGTGTTGTACACTTGCAATGGGGGGTATTTCATGGTGTTGAGCGCGTGTGCTGCACAAATGTTGGATTCAGTGATGTGGAGTGCATCTGACTCACCGTGAGCAGGCAGTGTGCCATTGGTGCTGATGATTGGCCATCATAGGACAGTGTGTGCCCTAGGTGCCCAGGGCAGGCATCGTGTTCCCCATGAAATGAGGTTCCATGATGGCAATACTTCCATGTATTAGCTGACCTATGATGCGATTTCGCACCTGATCAACCTGTCAGCAGATGTTGCATGGCGCCACATGCGAAGCATGCGTCGACGTGTGTGTGTGTGCGTGTGTGTGTGGGGCTGTGTGGGACCATGTCAGAGCATGCATTTAGGAGGTGAACAATCATGAGCAGGATGGCAATGTTGTATACGCTGCTGAATGGTGATGCAAATTCTTGCACCTGATCCAAGTTTGGGCAAGCATTTTGAAGGCTGTTGTGCACTTGCAATGGGGGGTATTTCATGGTGTTGAACGCGTTTGCTGCACAAACATTGGATTCGGTGATGTGGACTGCATCTGACTCACTGTGAGCAGGCAGTGTGCCATCGGTGCTCGGTGATTGGCCAGCATACCCAGGGGGGGAGGGATTCCCCGTATTTCAACCTGGTGCGGAATTTCCCCCTGATTTTTCGAGGGGAGCTGCGGAACTTTCCCCGTGCGAAATTATGCCTATGTACGCCACTGTAGGATCCGTTGGGGTTTTTCTGTTGCCATGATCATGATAATTAAGGGGAAAAACCCCTGTACAGAATCTCCCCCCTCCCCCCGGTATGACAGTGTGTGCCCTAGGTGCCCAGGGCAGGCACCCTGTTCCCCATGAAATGAGGTTCCATGATGGCAATACTTCCATGTATTAGCTGACCTGTGATGTGATTTCGCACCTGATCAACCTGTCAGCAGATGTTGCGTGGCGCCACATGCGAAGCATTCGTCGACGTGTATGTGTGTGCGTGTGTGTGTGTGGGGCTGTGTGGGACCATGTCAGTGTATGGGGGTGTGTTCCTCATGAGATATATTTTGTATAAAGGGGCTCCTGAGCGCTTGCTTTACGCTGATTTTGCGATTGAACTCCTCTCTGTTTGTGTGTTTGCTGGGGTGGTCATGACGAAGCCAAAATGCCGCTGAGCCCTGCATCTGCCCATTGTGTAGTTTTCATGTTCCGTTGTATTTGTGTTGTGGGCATGCGGACTGCTGACACTGAAGGTATTCTGAACTGCCCCAGCGGTTCTGTTGCGCGTCTTCTTCCATTTGTTGTCATTCATTTTGAAGATCAGGTTGCAGCACACGGCTGACGGGGCTTCCATGGGGCTTGTGGGCAATCCCAATATTGTTCATTTCCCTTCGTTTTGTGGTTTTCTTCTGTTCCTGCAAGCACTGCTACCCACATGGATGCGTTTAGGAGGTGAACAATCATGAGCAGGATGGCAATGTTGTATACGCTGCTGAATGGTGATGCAAATTCTTGCACCTGATCAACGACGATGATGGCGCAGCCAAGCACCCACCAACCCACTGCATCCCCTGGGTGAGTCCCGCACTAGCCCATGCCCTGGGCTGCAGCACATGATGTTCTGCGCTCTGGTTGCCCAAGGGTCAGTTGCTGGGGACTTTCTGGGCTTTGCTCGCGCGGTCTATGTGCGTTGCAACAACACCCCTCTATGGCAACCCCTTGCCATAGAGGGACCCCAGTAGTGGAGAGCCCTGTTCAAGCTTCATAGTCTGGGAAAGACCGAATGTGAAGACCGTGCTTGCGCTTGCACAGGAGTGGACGCCATGGGGCAGTGGTGCAGTAGCGGGATGGGCATTTTACCCCAAAACCGCATTCCCCTCACCCTCTCCTGCCAACAGCAAACTACTCGAACTTTACCCCCCCCCCCCCCAAACAGGACAAGTCATCCGGGGGCTCCGGTGACACAACCAAAACACGTTCGGGCCCACAGAGGGTCAGAATGTGCAGTGGCGAGAGGCCAGTAGGCGCCGCCAAAGGCAAACAATCAGATAACCGAGGCCTTGTGCCAACCCCCCCCCCCCATCCTGCACTCCCTCCCGCAAACCATCCGCATCAGCACAGCCGGTCACATGCAAGGCATGGCATTGGACACCAGGTGTACAACACGGTGCCCAACACAGCTTTCATGGACACCTCTTGCGGAGGGATCTCCCTCTGTTTCTGCGTCCCCATCAGGTGCGGCTACCTCCTCAAGCCCCCATGCTCTTTGGGCCTCAAGCCATGCTCCGGCTGCGAATTGTCGATCCACTTGCTTTCAGGTGCCACCCTCCCCAGGCCTGCCCTTCCGCTCCCCTGCTACCCACCGCCGTTAGGGGACTGCAACCCCTCCTTTTGCCAAATTATTGAGTACTGCTCCATTCGACTGGGTTGTTTGCTTTGGAAAGCGCGTGTACCCCCCGCCCCCCCACTAAAGTTCCAAAATTTGACAGAAACAACACCTCACCCCCAATTTTGGGATTTTAGTGTTGCTCTCGCAAGGGGACGGGTGTTCCCGGAGGTTGCCAGGCTTGGCCGCGGTTCGGGCGTGTTATGACCATTGGCACTGAAGGTGCCGGAAGGAGACCTTTGTCGATGGCAGCCTCCCACAAGAATGTCCCTGATGCATGCGTGTCCATCGGATGTTGCTGAGGTGTAATGGATGGATGGACAGAATGTATGGGGCTTCCTGGGGTATGTGCCTACAAGATGATTGCTGACCCTTACCCCCACCCCCCCTCTTGCGCAAGCACCGCCTTGTCTAAGCACCAGGACCCGTCTGACCACGGCTTTTACAGTCAGAAAGTAGGCAAAGCGTGATTGTGTGCCGATTGTAGAGGGAAAGAGGGGCTGTGTCATGCTCGTGATGAGTCCTCACGCTCATAACAACATTCTTCTTGGGTCTCAGGCATGTGACAAGCATGAGGTGAGCAAAAAAATGAATATTGAGATGAAGGAACTCTTTGCTCCAGGGGTGATTGAACAGACCAAACACCTGAAGGACACCGAGCAAATTCCTCACCCTTCACATGCACAATTCCCAAGCTCCTGATGCTCCTGATGGGCAGTGAGGACCTCCAGAACTTGCTGTAATTTGCCTGCACATTGTGTTCTAGGGTTCTGTTGCGACTATTGTGCTTAGGGTGAGGTATGGGCAGGTTTTTGGGACATGCTTTCTTTTGGTACCGCGCGTCGCGCCGTTGCACCGCCTTGTCTAAGCACCAGGACCCGGTCTGACCGTCACTTCCTGACGTGGCTGGTGCTTGCGCAAGGGGGGGGGGGGGGGGGGGGCATGGGCCTTCCTCTGTCCCAGCCCTTCCTCTGGGAAGTGGTGGGGCAGTAGTAGCGCTTGATCGACTTGTATGAGCTCCACAGCAAGATGCCACCACTGGCCTGCCTGACCTGTGAGCGCCTATCCTGTGCTGTTACATGAAGACCCCCGCTGTTGACAAAATGGGTACAAGAGCAAAGGTTGTGAAGTCACAATGTGTGCAGATATGCTCCCGGAGAACTGCCGGACATGGCTGCATATGCGTACCGGGACGTGCGTGTGGGGAGCGCTTTGTTGACCTGCGTGCCGCCAATGGGGCCAAAGGGGGCCTTGGGCCACGTTTAGTGTGGGGGGGGAGGCCGAGGATTTGAGCCCCCACCTCCTTCTCCATGCCCCCCCCCCCACCTCAAAAAAATGCCCCCCCCCTGCCCACCTCCTTCTCCATCCCCCCCCCTCTCCACGCCCCTCGACACGCCCCCCTGCCCACCTCCTTCTCCATCCTCCCCCCCCTCTCCACGCCCCTCGACACGCCCCCCCGCCCACCTCCTTCTCCATCCCCCCCCCCTCTCCACGCCCCTCGACA